>JAIXMO010000038.1:0-308112 GCA_025677825.1 Helicostylum pulchrum | reverse complement strand
AACGAAAGCACCAAGAAAAAAATTAGTTTCAGAAGCAAAATAAAAAAAGAATTACTTTCCTTGGTCTTCAAGGAGACTTTAAAAGAGAGAAAGATCTAAAGAGAGAGGCAATTCAAGAGATTCAAAGTGTGCATGTTTACCATTGAGATTAGCTTTAAGTATAAACAGAAGTGAGGAAAAAAAAAATTTAAGGAAAAGAAAGAGACAATAAATGAAAAAGGGATCATTTGTAGTACTTTCATCATCAGGAAAACTGAAAAACAGCAGCTGTTGAAAGGTTGTAACCCAATTACCGACCCAAAATATGCTGCCATAAATATAAATGATATCCTAAGGCAAGTTGGGCTCGTACAATCTATCACCAGTACCGTACATCATAGCGTAATTTCACCTTACTTTGTATTCAATAATAACCTCAATGATTCCGTTGGTAAAATTGTCAACCTGTAACAACATTACTTTCTATTTACATACAATAATAAAATTAAATATAGCGTTTAATAATAGCAATATCAGGTGTAAAGATCTTTTTTCTTTTTTTTTTTCTTTTTTTTTTTGGCGCAAGGAAATTAAAACTTAGTTACTGAAATTTATTCGCGTCATCTCTTTAAACAAAGTAGTTGAATTGAGACTCTTGAGCTCAGATGTCATTGCATAAGATGAGCCATCTGATGACTTTTTATTTCTTCATTGTGTTGAATGTCTTGTTTTTTTTGTGTTCTTCAATTTTTTTAGGGCAATTATTTTGTATTCTTTAAGTGGGGAAAAGAATACAAAAAAAGGGGGATTCTTGAAGAGAAAGAAAAAAAAGGAAAAAAGAAGTCGCCCTTTGGTGGACCTACTCAATATCCCCTTTTTGTAGAAAGCAATTCTAAAAGTTACGTGGTAAATAATATGAAAAAAAACAGACGGTAATCTCAACACCAAAAACGAACACTACTTATTTAAAAGTGTTGCGTTATAACCAGGTCATCTACGTACGCTTTTTTTTTAATTGTATAAAGTAACGTTTTAATCAATCTCTCTCTCTTAAAATAAAAGTAAGCGACTGCATGTCTCAATTTTATAACGAATGAACTTTTTTTTATTATTACGTACAAGTAGCAGTAGCAGTAGCAATAGTAGTAGTGATGTCGTCTTTTTTTAAAGCGTAGTGGTAGTGAAATTGGTTTTGATTTTGGTAGTGTAGCAGTGTCTTTTTTACTTCATTCTTATGTAATTACCAAATAACGATGGTATAAAAATAAAGATACTTCATTCTATGAATATTAACCTACCTCGGAAAAAAAGGTGCCCTGAAAAAAAAAAGAGAATTTAATACTGAAAGCCAGTTTTTTTTTCTACGTTTAGTATCCAGAATACCATCGTTAGTATCATTTTCTAAATGTTTGGCCATAGTGTGGAAACAAATAGGCGTCGACTTTCAAAAAAAAAAAAACTGTGTCTTCATTGATATAACTGGATTTAATACTCAAATAGTAAGCGGTCGTGCCTGGTCAAAAGTAGGAGAGCCAGCCTATGTCAAAATATACAGTAGAAAGGGGGGGGGGGGATCAATTTGAGTATTGTTGGTTGTATTTCTTCATTTGGTACTATTAACTTTTCTAATGCTGACTCTTTAGAATGAAGTGACGCTGAAAATATGAGTTCAGGAACCTACATCAAAGAAAACAAAAGCGCAAGAGAGCAAGCCTTTGAAAAAAGAAACAGCTTCCCATCATATTGTTAAATTGGTCGAAATTGTTATGGATGTTCTCGATAAACACGAAAATCATGGATTGTTTATCGTCACGGATAATTGTAGAATTCGTCATTCAACTTTTGTTGTGAACGCTATATTTCAGAGATACCACAAATATCTGTTCATACCACCTTACTTACCTTTTTTGAACCCTATCGATGAATGCTGGTCTAAAATCGAAGGAAATATTAAAAGAAACACTTTAGACAGTAATTCAAAACTTATACCTCGTATTATCGAACCTTGCCAAGCAGTTACTGTCGAAGATTGTTTGGGCTGGACAAAACATTCTGAAAGTTATTGGGACAGATGCACAAACAAGGAGCTAGTCTTGAAATAAAAAGCCAAGTGCAATTTTTATTTAATACTTTATAGCATAATTGCAGTTAAACGAAAAGTCGAAAGGTCGAAAGGTCTAAAATGGTTTTTTATTTCGTCCAGAAAAAAAAATAGTCTAAACTGGTTTGCTAATGAAATATGAGTCAAACGCTGTAAGAAGCGAAATCGAAAACTTGGAAACACAAATAATTACTCAAAAACGCCAACATTTTTTATTTATTTTTTTGAAAAGGAAACAATAAAATGCTTAAATTGATTAGTGCGATACTTTAGAAACAACGGATTCTGACCATATACTGTTCCATCCTCAAATCCAAAGGGTACCAAATAACATTTTTAAGGAACTTTACGAGTTTTGTCTGAAAAAAGCTTCTTTCAAAAGCTTACATTTTTTTTTAACGTACATTGTTAGAAATTAAAATACTGGCATATGGTTGCAATGGATAAACACGAGGCATTTAAGGGTCATTATTTGATAATGGATAACGCCCCTATCCACAAAAACAAAGACATTCAGCTATATTAAAAGCAGAGGATATAGGTGCGTGTATCTACCACCTTATACACCAGAGCTCAATTCCATTGAGCAATTTTGGTCTGTGGTAAAAAGCAAGCTGAAGAGAGTGGCTCTTTTAAGCGAAGAGACTTTGTCCACTAGAATTGCTGAGGCTTGTAACCAGGTAATGATCAGTGATTTGCGAGGATTTTGTAGATATTCTCCTTCCAGATGGGACGATTGTTTAGAAAGAAAACATTTATAATAAAATAGTCTTTCACATTTGGTGCACTTTGCACCAAATCCAATGAACCAAATTTATTTTCCAGATGCACCAATTATTTTTTAAGAATGCACCAATCACATTTAGGAGTGTGCACCAAATCTTTTTTTTTGAATGCACCAAACCTTTTTAGTGCGTGCACCAAAAGATTCCGGAAATAGTGTATAAGTACCAGTTAGCACTTTAACGTGTTTTAGATTTTATTTTTTAAGTCGTACCAAGAAAACCTACCTTCTTTCGCTTCCTCATATTCAATGATACAGCAATATTTTAAGCTAGAAAGGTATTCTAATTAAGAGCGTCCGCAACTGTTAATAGACATTTGGCTTTTTGCGTTAAGTTACAGCGAGTACTGGAAATTTACCATTTTGTTAAATTTAAAAGTCTACAGCAGTTACTGGAAATGTAATTCTAAATTTCCCAAAAAGCTAAATCACTGTTAACCTCTGTGGACGATCATTCTGAATAATAGAGTTAGGTTCGATTACACAGTAAATCATTTGTCGATACTCTCCTTCGATGTACTTGTAAGAGCATCTACCAGGAGTAATGAAGATTTCTCTTAAATTAAACATCCACAGCGGTTAATTTTTTGAGAAATTTAGAATTCAATTTCCATTAACTGCTGTAGATACGTTTTTTTTGTTCTGAGGAAAAAGGGTATTTACATAAAAACGAGCCAATAATTACCAAATAAATAGCCTGATTCATGCAAAAGAGTCCATTCTTTTAGGAAATAATACGTAGTTTAATGAAATGAACAAACTCGAAGTAGATGTAAGGTTAATTATACCTTTTATTGCCTTTGTAAGACGCATCTGGACTATAATGAGACAAAACTTTAAATTTAAGCGGGGAGATTTTTGTGTGTAGCTTAATGATGCTCTTAATAAAAATACCCAGTTTAAAGAGGATTGAATCATCCGAACAACTTTAAAAACAAAAAGTTAAGCAGGCTTTGGTTAGGAATAACTGTATCCATTTGTACGGACATATTTGCTATTTGTTTCATTCTAATCCATATGCAGTTTTTTTTAGCGTGTCAAAGGGATTAAAGACTCTTGAAAAACATTTTTTTATATAAAGAAAAACAACTACTTTACACTCATTTTAAATTCGCACCTTATCGATATATTTTGATTAGGTTTTAAATAATATGTAGATGTAACAGCATATTGTAAATTTGTAATGAGATCATGACGTTGAATTTGACAAAAGTTCAGTCTTTCTTAGACGACATTTCAAAACAATTAAAAATAAAATAAAAGAAACGATGAGCTATCAAATTATTGATGTATCGAAGGGGATCAAAAATTTGATTCGAGCGATGATACTAGTTCTGAACTATGATATCACTCTGGGTTGTTTCAAATTGTCGTGTCTATTTAACTACAATGCTTAATTTGCGGACCGTAGTATAGTTTTAGAGTAAAAGTTTTTTTTTATTAATATTGAAAAGCTACTATATTTGAGGGATGAGGGGGAAATGTGGTACACAAAGGGAAAGGATTAATAGGCAAACTAGACAGCGAAAGAAGAGATTATAACACAAACGACTCGGATGGCGGAGGTGATCAGCTCATAGTCGCAAAAGTCTTATTTATATATGTCCAGAGCTATCAATGTAAATGAATGTTGTTTTTGTATCATAAAAAAATGCTCAACTACGAAAAAGTAGATCTTGTTACGCATTAAAATCAAAATTGATATCCCCGCTTTTTTAAGTAGCTAAGACAAACATGTAATTAACTTTTTATTAAAAAGCGCGATATCCGGGGTTTCGGTTTTTCATAACTTATTGTTACGATTAACTACATTTTTTTTTCGAGAAAACTAAAGACTTACCATTGAAAGTCGTATGTAGTTAATAAGCTAAGAAAGAACAATGCAACCGCGTATAAAAAAAAACCAAAACAAAACCAGCTATAGTAAAGACTCCTATAAAATATAGTTTTCAACTATGATTAAACAATTTACTTACATATAAGGTTTTTCTTTATGTATCCAGGAGACTAGTGTTCCTCTTTATAAATGACAGAAGAGAAAATGAATGACATTACACAATACACGTGACGCTTATTTCTATTTCTTGCTCCACTTCACAGAGTGAAAGTGCATTTTTGTTCTTGTTTCTTTTCTTCTTCTTTTACATACATACTTTTTTTTCTTTCTAATAATGACCACAGCTAAAAGTGCTTCGTACGATTACTTGATTAAACTCTTACTTATTGGTGATTCAGGTAAGATGGAAACAAACAAAAAATAAAATAAAAATAAAAATAAAAAAAGCTGAAAAAAAGTATATTTTAGGTGTTGGCAAGAGTTGCTTATTACTTCGTTTTTCGGATGACTCTTTTACTCCTTCGTTCATTACAACAATTGGTATTGATTTCAAGATTCGTACTATTGAACTTGATGGTAAGCGTATCAAGTTACAGATTTGGGATACTGCTGGACAAGAGAGATTCCGTACCATTACAACAGGTAAGTTTAAAATATTTCTTCTTTTTTTCTTCCCTTTTTTTCTAACGACTTTATCATTAGCTTATTATCGTGGTGCGATGGGTATTCTATTGGTTTATGATACAACAGATGAAAGATCTTTTGGAAGTAAGATGAAGTATTAAACTTTTTTTTTGGTTTTTATGTATTTTGCGAGTTAAAAAAAAAAAAATTTGTTTTCTGTAGACGTTAGAAATTGGTTCTCTAATATTGAACAACATGCCAGTGAAGGTGTCAATAAAATTTTGATTGGTAACAAGTGTGATATGGAAGATAAAAGAGTAAGTTTTTTTGTACTATTACAAAGCAAAATCCTAACATTGTATTTAATAGGTTATTTCAAAAGAACAAGGTGAAACTTTAGCAAATGAGTTGGGTATTCGATTCATGGAGACTAGTGCAAAAGCAAATATTGGTGTTGAGGAAGCTTTCTTTGATTTAGCAAGGTAAATATAGTTTTCTTGTTTTGTTTTGTATGTTATTCACTCTTTGTTTGTAATAGGGACATTAAAAAGAGATTAATTGATACTCAACAAGCTCAACAAACTCGTCAAAGAGAAGAAGTTAGATTGGACCAATCTTCACCTTCAAAGAACAACTCCTCTGGTGGATGTTGTTAAATTGTGTTTCGTTTAAATAAATAATAATAAAAAATCCCTTTTTTTTGTTATGATGTCGCACACAATACACGCAGGTTCTTTTTGTTTTATTTTATTTAAAGAATAATACAATTAGCCGAGGATTGATGCTGACCTGCAGCGTGACCTCGCCTGCCTGTAGCATATCTACCGTTACTATAATTATTAGAAATATCGATATTTTCTTGTTGAAATGAATAAAAGCTTTTGATGGTTAACATTGGACTTGCTTTTGCCAAGGCGTCTTTTACACCAGATTCAGTAATGCTTGAACAGTCCAACACTTCGACACTAATTCTTCTATTGGTAAAAGAAAAAAAGCTTGAATTAGAATCAGTTGATGTTTTTCGCTTGTATTGCTGTTCTAGATATATTGCAATTGTGTTTAGCACTTGATCTGTAATATTACAGTTATCGAGTTCAATATGTTGTAACCTATGACATATTCCTTGTAGTACCAAGTATTTTATAGAGTCATCTGAAATATGTGTGCAGTTTGATAAGCAAAAGCTTTCCAAGTGTGGTTGATGCTTAGCAATCGATTTAACTGTTGCTCCTGTAATTTGATGTACATCTTCCAAGTCTAAATAAACCAGTGTCCTTAATCTTGGAGATAGAAAACTGAAACCTTGATCGGTTAATAGTACGCAACCAGCTAATTCAAGATGAGATAGAATGTTGGAATATATAGCTAAATTTCTTAAGGAAGCATCAGTTAGTCTAGCACAACTTGATAAGTTTAAATGAGTCAACTTGTTGTGAGAATGTGATTTCAAAAAAGATAATAATGCGGTATCGACTAAACTAGTGCAGGCTGCTAAAGAAAGGTGACTTAAATGAGGTAAACAAGAACCTAAAGATGCCATTGTGATATGGTCCAACTGTGGACAACCATTTAATTTTAAATATTGAATGTTGGAACAAGTTGTGATCATTGATACAATACCAGGTCCAGTAATGTTTCTACACCAACTCATATTTAGTTTCTGTAGCTTTGCTAAAGATAAACCTAATAGAGTGGAAAATTTTATCGTATCTAGACCTGATACATCAAGTACTTTTAACTGATTTAATTTCTGCAGGCAATAACCAATACTGGATGCCGATAATCCTCTACAATCTTTTATAATTAGCGCTTGAGTATTAGGACAATTTTCAGCTAAAACTCTTAAACTGTGTCCTGTCAGCTGAATACAACCTCTATTATTGATTTATGATTAGTAAATATTATTTACATTAAAATAATGATTACCTAAAATTAGCAGTTTTTAAAAAGTGAGAAGAACATTTAACCAATTTTAAAATGTGTTCAGTGGGAATCGTTTTATAAAAGGGTGTTACATTTAGTGTAGTCCATAAAGAACCGTCATATACAAGTTTATCCCACTTGTGACAAACCTATTTAAATACTATTATTATTATATAATATACATATATACTTGTATACATATCATACCATAGTTGATTTTAAAAGATCTTGTACCGGTAATTCTTTAAGAATTTTAATCTGTAATTCATCTGGTAGCTTTGTAACTATGAGTTACATGAGTAAAATAACACAGTATACATGTATATATAAAAGGGGGTATGTGTGTGTGTGTGTGTGTGTGTGTTTTTTTTATGCAATAGTTACCAAGTGACATTTTTTTAAAATAAAAAGAAAGAGAAAGAGAGAGAGAAAAGTAAAAAGGCGTGATTGACATGTTTAAAATGAAAATCTTGACAAACTCATGATGTAAATATTTATTTTTTATAAAAGGGTCACAAGGTAATCGACATCGTTTATTGGTTTTCAACTAATTTGCCTACAAAAAGATATTTGGATGCAAAGTGTTGTTCCCACTCCCTTAAAGATTCCCATTCTTCTGTTGTAAGGTCTTCTAATTTATCAATTGACTCTTTAGGGTCTGTTAACATATCACCGTCAAATGAATTCTTGGCTAATCCACGAGAAGCATCATGTCCCGCAAAATTAGCATAAGGTCCACCTATATATATATATTCGCATTATTAATCCATAATACATTTTTTTATATTATCATTATTAAATTACCAGGTCCATAAAAGTTTCTGCCTCTAGTAACATCGTAAATAGATCCATTGACAGCCATTAAAATACGTCCTTCTTTACCATGACCATCAAAGGGTAAAAGGTCGATAGGTGTATAATTCTTAAATATCATGACTTCGGGGTGCTTTGCTTCTTGAATCATTGGCTTACTAGAACTAGCATAAGAACGAACGACATAAGCAAGTATCTATATACATATTAGTTAGTTTCTTCTTGCAAAAAATAAAAATAAAAAGTTCTTTCTATCTTACGGCTATTAAAGCCCAGTTAACAGGATTATCTATTTTTTAAAAAAAAGTATACACGTTAGCTTCATCTTTAATACAGTTTCAACTAATGTTTAAACCTTTTAACTGTCTCATCAAAGTGTTGATGGTAGTGGTCATTGTACGTTGTGTTGACATTTCGTATTTGTGTTTCTTGTAAAATAAAAAAAAGAAGGAGGGACTAATTTTCCTTTTTATTCAGTAAGCGCTTTTAATCCCGTTTCGGCCCTTCTCTATACATTCATAATTGGTTTACAGTCACACGCGGTTGATTGGATTTGGGGGGGGGGGGGGGGAAGCAAAGAAACCTTATCAAAATGTAGAAATTGTCCCTATAAAAAAGGGGTTGATTCAGTGCGTAAAAGTATAAACTTTTCCTCTTTAAAGAAACAATAATAAAAAAGAGAAGAATAGAAATAAGCGAGTTTTTTTTTAATTATTGCTGTTTTTCGCTGGTACGTCTATCCACTTCCCCCAGCAACATAAACCTTCTATACTTTTTTAAATATAAAAAGTTGCATAATCATTAATGAACATCAGGACGTTTTTATGTTTCGGATTACAAACCTTTGAAAATGGTTGGACTACATTTAATGTCTGCTTTAAATATCGAATCAATTGATTTTTTTGCAGTCAAAAGAAGAAAAAAATAACAACATTTGCTAAAGGGTTCGGTATAATGGGTACACCATAACAAAGAGCAAACAAAACATATACAAACATATAAAAAAAGGGAAATACTTTTTCATATATTACGTCCTTACAATATATTAAATTCTCTTCAACAATGGAAGGACTTGCAACTTATTACAACGGATGGTAAATACCCTCCCCTTTTTGAAAAAATCATAATTACTATGGACTTACATTTCCTTCAATTTAGCCAAATGGCTATCTGAACTATACACCATACCCTTTTGTTTCTACTGAGTATCCTCTCAAATCTTTGTATGTAAAAACCCCTACTTTATATCAGATGGCTACACTTTTAAGGGTACCAAATCTGCTGCAAAAATCTGCAGCGAAAACGGCACTTTCCCCCCTATCTAGCAAGATGTACGAGTCCTTTTTCAGCGCTCCATACAAAGCCATGATCGCCGTATGCATGTTTTTTTTGTAAACTTTTTTTTTCCCGATCATGAACAAAACCGTATATGATGTCTCGGTTAACCATCCTAGTACCTCCAAGCATGTCTTGGATTTCCCCCTCAAAACGTTCTATGTCGTTGATAAAGACGTTCTCGAAAAAGTAACTGCGACTATAAAGTGTATTGAAATGCCTACAGATAAAAGAGATTCCTTGCACCATTTATGCATGCTAATTATTTTACTCTTTCCTCTGTAGTTGCTGTCGTGTGCATATAGACCCTTGCTATTCTTCTATTTGATATTGATAAAAGAAAGTGGCGCGCTCATAATCCTACGCCAGTACTTTGAACTTTAATTCAAACAGACATTCCTTCTCCCACTTCAAGTATAGACTAGAATTTAATGTTTCATGATGAGCCTGGACAACCGAACAACGTGTAGATAATTAGGGGTGAGTTGGCCCCATTTAATTTCATTAAATATAATAAAAAATTATTAATTCACACAAAGAAAAAAAAGGGGAAGAATTTTAATAGAGTTGTTTTTTGCTTTACACTGAAGGAGGGAGGGGGGGGGGGGATTTTATTTTTATTATTTAAAATAATAAAATATGTACATGGTGGCAAGAATTAAATATATAATAAATAATGAGTAATACTAATAAACGGTCTGCTTATTATTTCTTGCGATTCATTACGATAGAATTAGTTTACGATGTTTTTTGCAAAGCTCTTGACTTTGCTTAAACGGACAATATCATGAGCACTCAACATATATGCACCCTTCAAAGCAACTGTCTGAATTGGACTCAAGGCTAAAAAAAAATGCGTAAGTTTTTAATATATCAAATGATAAAAATAAAAAAACATACCACTATTATCTACGCTTAAGACTTGCATCATCAATTCAAACAATTGTTGTACACCTGGTTTATCACTTTTTGTAGGATCAGCAGAGAGACCAAACGTTCCCAAAGTTGCTAAATGATAGTGAAATATTAATACTACATAAAAAAAAAGAAGAAAAAAAAACAGAAAAAATGTACCCATTATTTCAAGAGCCATTTCACTTAAATTATCATTCGACAAAAGAGGCCACATTTTTTCCAAGATAAAGTTATTATATAACTTTTTCCAACAGTCCATAGTATAAAATAGTAATTCTAGAGACTTGAGTATTTGGATAAACTTTCTTTCTGAAGTAACTTATAGAAAATAGATTATTAAATAGACTGATTTATTTATAAAGTAAAAAAAAAAATTACAAGCTACCTTTATCTTTCTCGTGTTGAAGTTTCAACAACTCGTCAAACACCTTTTGTATAGCTGCTTCTAAAGAAAGAGTTTCGATAGAGTTTCCCCAGTTACAAATAAGAGCCATTTTTTCATACATGCCCTTAATCTATATATTCATATATAAAATAATTAATGAAAAAAGTTTTTTTTTTTTTTTTTTTTTTTACTTACATTAGCAGGTGACTTATTATCGTGCGCAATTACATTACAGCACACCCGCAAAGTATCAACAACTACATTATCCGTGCTTGTCATCGTGAGTACATCCTTCCATACAGCGACAATATTATACAAACAAATAACCGAATTTTTTGGGCAGATAGAATGACGAATAATATCGTAGCAAATAGTACGGATACGTTCTAACCCCTCTGTTGATTTACAAATCGCACACAGTAAGCGCGAGTAGCGACTATAAAAAAAAAAGTATGAGTGCTGCTATTTGTTAGATGTCAATAAATTATATATTTACGCGCAACTAGTGTCTGGTCTTTTAGATTTCAATGAAGCCTTTAACTCGTTGTACAAAGTATTATAGATATGAGAGAGGAGTTCAGGCTAAGGGAAGGAATATTAGATACTTTTTTATTTTTACTTTACTTTTACTTGTACCGTTTGTTTTACCTTTTTATTTGCGGCTAAAGATAATAACAAAGCGTATGCTTTCTCCCTGACATCAGTCTTTTTGGGGACTTCAATCGAGAAACTATCATCAATACCGTAGCTAATATGTTCCTTCCAGTCCAGATCTGATGGAGACTTCATACTTGTATAATTTAGTTTGATTTCATCTAAGCACTCGTCGATTGTTTTTTTATCAAAGTCATCGCTAGATATTACGTATTTCGAACTGATCCATCCTTTTACTATATCTACATAATGTGTATCCATTTTTGTTTTTTTCGGTGCAGGTTCTTCTACAGTCAAGGCTTCTGTTATGGTCGATGCAGGTTCATTGGAGCGCGAGGACACTACACGGGTTGAAGCTTGTGGCAGTACAAGTGATGGCGACGGACTGATTACTGGCTTTTTAATTACTGCTGGAGGTACGGGTCTTTCACTTGCTGATCTACTGGTTGAAGATTTCTCGGGTACTGGTTTTTCTGGGGACAATGATCGCTTTTTGGCAGTGTGGACAATTAGAGGTCTACTGTCAATAACCTTCGAAGGGTTACGACTATTGACGAACTTGGCCAATTTACTTTTTGGTTTCTTGGTTTTGGCACTTGCGGTAGTGGTAGGTATGTAAATCTGTGGAGCTGGTACTGACAATCCTGCAGTTCGGAATGCGGCTTTTCCGGTAGCGGGTGAAGTGACACGGTTAGGTGTTTCTGCCTTCGTTTCTTTTGCAGGTGTATTGGGCCTTTCTGTGAAAGTGCTCGCAGTAGGAAGACGTTCTGTGGGGCCAATAGGTGTAGATGCATCTTGAGTAGGAATATATGTGTCGAGATCAATAAAATAAGAATCATTTGTGGAAATTTTTGGTTTAGCAAGAGAGCCTCGGGCGGCAGCAGAAGATGATGAGCTCTTTGAGCTGGAAGAAGAAATTCTTCGGTGTGGTGATGCTGGTGGTGGTGGAGTTTTATCAGTGAAAATTTTACTGCCAAAAGATAAGTAACTTTCGCCCACAGAATAATCAGAACATTTTGAGGATGATCGTCTTGTTGGTGGTGGTGTATCTCTTTTGTTCAATTGTTTTACTCTTGCGGCGTTATTGGAGCTAATGCTAGAAGGATTCGTACTAATTTCTACGTCCATATCTTCGGTCTCATCTTCTGACGAACTTTGCAAGACATCTTCAAGATTCTGTCGCTCCAATATTTGTAAGTCCTTTTTTCTAATTTGCTCTCTCAAGAACTGGTTCTCGTTCTTTAAATAACTGTGGTTTGCTTTGAGTTTCTTAATCTTGTTCATGAATACAGGACTAATAGCAGTTGAAGACTGTTTCTCTGCTAAAGACAGTTTATCTGCTAAAGCTTTAGTAACACCGAGCGCCTTGATTCGTAATTCTTCAACTTTTGAAGCATGTTCATTACGTTCCTCTGCTAAAGCTTTATTCGCTTTGTTTAACCTGCTTTGTAATTCGTCAACAAGGGAAGAAAGATTAGGTGGTCTCTCTGCTAAAGCTTTATTGGCTTTTTTCAACATGAGTTGTAATTCTTCGACTTTAGAAGAAAGGTTTTGCTCTTCCTCTTTCTCTTCGAATTCCATCTTTAAGGCCAAATTTTGCATGTCCAAATTTTCGTTCTCTGCCTCCAACTTTTCATTTTCGGCTTCTGATTCTTCTAATTTCGTATTCAAGCCTTCTACTTGTTGTCTCAACTCCTTCACTTGGTTGCTTAAGTGCTTTGCTTCTTGTGTCTTTTTGATGAGGTCTTGTCGGAGCTTACTACTTCCTGCCACTGCCTTTTCATTCTTTAAGGTTTCGCACTCAGCTTCCAACTGTTGAATATACATCTGTTGTCAAAAAAAAATTAGAGACAAAAATAACGACAGCAACAAAAAGCTATTTACCTTATTACTTGTGAGTGCTTTTTCAGTAATTAAATTTTTATTTTCTAACTGTGCGAGTTCTTCACGCAAAGTCTTTATCGTTTGTGCATTTTTTTCAGCTTCTAATTTTGCGCCGTGCTGCAACTCGTTTTCCTGCTTAAGTGATAAGTATTTTTATCTTTAAATATTTCATTTGTATTTATTAAACTTACCATTTGTTCATTCCGGGAAGAAAGTTGTTCTTTTAATGATAACACCTTAGCCCGCAAATCAGAATTTTCGTCTGTTCTAGACTCAATGTCTAAAATTGACACGGCTCTCAGTTTAACGTTTTTTTTTATGTATTTTTTATTGCTTACCTTTCTTAGATCGTGTCAAGACTTTTAATAGTTTACTGGTGTTAATGATCTTTTCTTTGACATTGGATATATTCCCAGTAACGCAATTTTCATTTTTCTGTGGTGGTGGTGGTGATGGTGGTGGTGGTGTGCCAGACATTGTTGGTATATAGATCGTTCAAGAAAAAAAGGCGAATGAAGAAGGGAAAGCAAGAATAAAAAAAAAAATACTGCGAAGAGTAAATTTTGTGACGCGTTTTTTTTTTGGCAATTTTTTTTTTTTTGGCGTGCATGACATGTGTAGCATCCAGCAACTTGGAAGAAGAAAAAAGATACGCATACTATAAATTGCAGTGAGATCGTATAGCAATTTAGTTATTTCTTTCAATGACGTTGCGTTATCATTTTATTTTAAAGAGAAGAAATGTATCGCAGAAGTTTTGAATGAAACAAATAGAGTCTTTCCGACATTAGATTGGAACATAGCCTGTACTTTCATATTTTATGAAACAAAAAGGTTTTTTATATGTACATCATGGCTCTACAGGACCACTCAGTCAAAGAAAGTATTAACTATGTACTTGTTTTAAAAAGTTGTGTCAATAGTAATTGCTTATTTTTTGCTGTAGCTCAAGAACATTATGCAACTTTAAAAGTAAACATCCATACTTCACCATCGTTCATCGATCATTTAGATATTAAAAAAAAATCGATTTTATGACTGATGTGCTTTACTCAGTTAGAGACTTATAGACATGTCTTTAATATCTCGCATTATCCTTACTTTTTAAAACTGGTTCAACTTTTTCTTCTCAAATAAAATATATGAGTTAAAGGTTAACATGAATATTGATCTTTATTAAACGTACGTGTAACTAATATGTATAATACTTTCAGTCCTCTGTGGTTAACAGGAAAAATCGCGAGAAGGTAATAGTGTTACTGTTCCAAAAGAAACCGGATCCTAGCAAAAGGTAAGAAACAATTTTGTGTGTTGCAAGGTGCGTCTTGGATTAGAATAAGACACAACCTTAAATTTAAGCTGGAAGATTTTTTGTTCAGTTTTCAAACGTATTCACACCTTTTTCTTATCGATTGTTTTACTTTAAAATATTACCATCAACTCTGTAATGATGTTATTAATAAAAGTACCAAGTTAAAAAGAATTGAATCTTCTAAAAAAACAAAGATGAACAGCTTTTAAAGAATAAAAGTTAAGGAAAAATGTCACAGCATTTTTTTTTTTAACTTCCTTACGCGAAACAAGTGTACGTAAAAATGATGAAATATATCACATGAGTGACCACCCATTTTATCAGCCCAAGGCGTCTTTTTGTTTAGAATAGATAAATCACTTTTCTCCCTCTTTTATCTTTAATACAATGCATCATACCATCAGTAAGTATTTTTTTTTTTATATATGTGTACTTTTTTGAAGGAGCGTGTATCTTGAATATTCATTTATTATTCTACATTTTTTTTTAGCATTTCCATCTTCTTTATTTTGGTACAAAAGGATACGACTCTACCTAAACCAACCGTCAAGAATAAGCTAGCACAAGACCATGAAATCCGCGAAATTATTAGGAGCTACTTTTTGGTTCTTATGGGCGCGCGAGGCACGATGTCCCATTATTACTGTACAACATTAAGAATGGAGAAAAAGGTACGTGTACCCCTAAAAAAGTATCACAGATTCGCTTTTTGTTTCATTCTAATCCAGACGCGCCTTATAAAAGAAACTGATTCTTTGGACACCCGTTAGTCTAATCGAAGGCGTAACTGCTTTGAAAGTCGGACCTACATGTCTGATTTTTAGCAGTAGTACCAAGACGAGAGCTATGATAGTAGACTTCATATTCAAATACTTCCCGTTGTTGAAAAAATAAGAAGGCTATTTCCGCACTCTTCGACTCTTCAACTCTGTATCAGTACATACCTCGATGGAGGAACTCATCTTATTATATTCCACCGTCCGCTCCTCCGTGCTAGAACAGCTGTCTGCCCAACTACCAAACTTAAAAAAAGTGACATTCTTAAAAAAATACGTTTACGAAATATGATGGAACGTATGTATACCGACATAAACTTGAAACCAACATGCCGCATACAAAATTTGGCAAGCTATACATCGAGAGACCATTTTAGTATCCCAACTACTCGAAATTGTTTGGAACGAAAATGGCCCCTCAACGAAAATGGCGACAAGTCCCTGATATGACGAGATTTTCTGAGTCGTGTTCTGAATATTCAAGTAAATTCACTTGTCAAGCTTTTCGTGAGCTGGTGATTGACTTTGAGCAAAAAAAAAATCAAATAAGATTTTTAGCTTGATGATGTAGTTTTTTTTAGCTTTATATTATAGTTTTTTAGCTTGATAAAATAAACAAATTTGCAATATATACTTTTTTTTTGTTGTTGTATAAAATAACGTTGTATGTAGTAGACTTCAAATATGCAAATGTCGTCGATGTTTACTTTTTTTTAAAAAAAATCGAGTTCCGTTTTCATCCTCGCACATATGTCTTCTGTGTTGAAGTCTGGGTATCTATTTTTCTTTATCACTGCAATACTCTTTGTGTGGGATTTTGTTTATAGATAGATTAGGAATATTTAAGCTTTTTTACGATCCAAGAGTCAAAGCGTTACTGCAGCTTTGTTCCTTATTTATCATTCGTTCCAATTCGTACACGTATATATTTTCCTTTTCTCAAATAAGAACACCACGAACATATGATTAAAAATACGATTTTTATTCAATTGTGGTAATAAAATAAACCACAAGGAAAAAAAAAAAAAGTCGTTTCACAAATAGATAGGGTAAATTGGATTAAAACTACCATTTATGTACATTCTATCCTAATTCGATTTTTTACAGGGTAATTTAATAAATTCTGATTTTTTCCTCAACTCTCTTTTTTTTTGATCTGTTTTTTTACCCCTTTCTTTTTTTTAAATAATAACAATAATCAAATGGGATCTGTAGTTTCTTATATTGTTACAATCGCATTTACGTATATCCTCACACAAATTGGGCAATCGCTTATTTGGGTGAACAAGAAACCTGACGGTACACCCAAGAGTCCTTGGGCACCTAGTCCACAGGGCCTGCCATGGATTACCAACGGCTACGAGATATTTCACCAAGACACATACCACGCGCTAACAAGGTGGTCGAAAGAAGTAGGCGACTTTTTCTCTGTAAAGATCGGTCGTAAGCAAATCACTGTACTGAACAATGTCAAGCTGGTTCATGAATGTCTAATTGAAAAGGAACAATTCAACTCGTCCAAAACACCATCAGATACACAAGAGAAAATGGTAACTGATCATTGTAAAACTGTTTTTACCGCGGCCTTTTCTACTTACTGGGCTCGATTAAGACGTGCCATTTACATTGTGGTGGGACCAATGTACTTTGCTCAGTTTATGAACCACTTCAAGTCACAAGCCAAAAAATTATCGTTTGGAATTGGAGGGTCGTTGAGAGAGGACAAGACGTTGAGTGCAAAGCAGTTGCGTCAATTGGTGGAGATGATAGCGATGGATACGGCATTAACGATGGTCTTGGGCGATTCGGCGGACGAGGTAACACGTGACCCTGAATCGATGCTGATGATTATCCAAAAGGGTCGTGAATTGGAAGTCAAACAAACGGGCAAGTACAACCGTATTGGTCAATTTTTCCCGTCTTTTAATTCGTTTTTGGACGTTGCACATTTATTTACGATGGACAGCAGTTTGATGAAGGCGCGTAATAGTATTTTGGAAATCTTCTTACCGTGGTTTGACCCAATGGTTGAAAGCAGAGAGAAGTTCAAGAACTCGGATGAAAAGATTCAAGCTATTGCTAAAAGTTTATTGCACATTGAACCGTCCAAGAACGATCCTGAGCCTGTGCAGTTAAGCAAAGACGAAGTATTGGTTAATTTGGTTCATATTACGCTTCATGCTTATACGTATTTGTCTAGCACCATCTTTACTTTGGTTCAACGCTTAGCTACTGAACCTGAACTTCAGCAGGAGCTATTACAAGAGCTTGAAACTGAAGACCAATCATTGGCACTGGCGTTTGTTCGTGAGAGTCTTCGTGTGGATACCCCTCAACGTTTACTCGCTTATAGTCCACGCGCGGACTATGAATTGGTGGTGGATGAGAAACCTTACCGTATTGATGAAGCTTCTGAGATTGTGGTGAACGTGGATGCTATTCATACTAATAACGAATACTATCCAAATGCCGGAACATTTGATCCCAAGAGATACTTGAAATCTGAAAAGAAAATGACGACTTTATTGGAATTTGGTCAAACGGGTAGAAAAATAGTCAAGGATAATTTAGCGTTTGGAGCAGGACGTCGTGCTTGTTTAGGTAGTAAAGCGAGTGAGGCATTATTAGTCACTGTTTTATATCAACTCGTGAAAAGCTACCAATTAAAAGGGGGTAATGTAAAAGAAAAGATTGAAGTAGCAACAAATGTTTGGTCATGGACAGGAAGAACTGAAACAAAAGGAACAGTGATTGAATTTATTAAAAGATGAATGGAAAATTTTACTGTATCTGTGTGTTTTTTTAATAAAGTGTAATAATAAGATGTAGATGTTGTAATGTAATAATATAAGCTAAAATAAGCCGTTAAACTCTTGCTGTAAAACATCTACTAAAGAACCGGAAGAGTCACGACGCGATAATTTAAGTTGATCTCGAATGATATTTAAACACAGAATTAGATTCGCACGAATTTTGTCTAGTGTAACTTCACCATCTCCAGGTTGTTGGTATTTGAATCTTGCGGCACGAAGTAATATTTCCCATGAGTTCATAATCCATCTTAAATCTAGGAAGCATGCGTAATCTCTTGATAGTAAAAACTGAACCATACGAACCGTATTCAGGGCAATTTTTATCGATGTATGTGCAGATTGAAGTAGATTAAAATTAAGTTTTGAAGGATCAATCGCTTGTATCATTTTCTTTACATAGTTATCATCCGTCTCTGTCGAGTCGTTATCATGAAACTTTCTAAAGTGTTTAATCTTGTCTACTATTTTTAACCAATGATGAGGCGTCTCTGCAACAGAAGGTTTACTACAACCGCGAGGGGACTGTCTCATTGATTTATACAGTTCGAGTAATTCATTAGTCTTTAGGTTATCATGATCCGGATCCTTTGGTAAATAAGATTTAGATACGATTAAATATTCATTATAAAGAGACAATCTAAGTAATAACGGTATAGGAGAATCCCCACATTCCAATTCAAGATTAGTAAAGAATTCAATATCAGACGAGTCATCTTGAAAAAGGGGTAATTTAAGTTGAAAATCCGGTGGCAAAATGTTCCTGTACCAATGCCTCATTGCCATCTCAACCTGATGACTGAATTCACCCACATACGACGGTAAATCTTGCGCAGAAATGTATCTACCTCCTTCTTTAATTGTTTCGCGTAATTTATAAAGGTACCGCTTCATTTTAATAAACTGTATTTCTCGTAATGAATCATCTGCAGCTGTGTAAATATGCACATCCGTGTCATTTAACGTTTCTAATAAATGAAAAATTTTTGGCCCTGAAGATCTGGTTCGAAACATTCGGTTCATTAACATATGCAGATGAATAACGGATCTTGCATGGGTCAAACAACGGTATAAACGTGCAAATAAGATGGATTCATCTGACTGTGGTACACCATCTTTGAATTTATACTGCGGTAATAGAATATTGTAAATGCGTTCTGCGATCGACAGGTATTTTTCTGCTTCTTGGTCTTTACTAGTCTTGATTTTGAATACACTCATAAACGTATAGGTCATCATCGTATCCAGGTTGGCTTCATCAAATTGGTCCGTCACTAATTCTCTTGCTCGTTCAAAGTAATAATTTCCATAATCATTTAATGCGTCCAAAGGTATAATATCAAGAAGATGCTTACATGGTTGATGACAGATAAGACCACATAAAGCCATCACACCAGGTGATTTCATGACTTGATGTTCATCTGCCATAAACAGCTTTACAAAAGACGGCACATGCAGATAAAGTGTTTTGAGATGAAAGCATTGCACATATGTAAAAACTAATCGCATGGTAATATTTGCAATATTTTCCGCTGGTTCAATCTTTACTAGCGGGTCTACCGGATCATAATGTAATAAGACGGGTGTATATTTCGTCAAGCTTTTAAACCTTGATTTACCGTACTTTCTCCAAATAAATATACAAAATGCTTTTTCAATCGAACTCTTTGCGGAGAATATTTCGTTTGGTAAAGGGAAAGGTAGATGGGAAGTCGATTCTTGATATAAACAGGTAGATATCATGCCTTTAAAGTGTCCCATCAAATCGTCGTATGATTTAATGTGTGTTTCAATAGACATGTTTCCATTTTTCACTGTGAGTGTCCACGGTTCACTTTCTTTTGGTTTGGAGACGGTGGCTTTAATTGATTTTCTTTTGGCGATGGTTTTTTCTGACTCAGGATTACAAAACGCTTGGTCAAGACAATGATCAGGCTGTTCGTGTTTGGTAGTGATAAGTTGCTGATGACTATGAAATAGATGATGAGGGTATCGAGGTGATTTCACGAGGTCCGCTATATCCATCGAAACAGGTGAGGGATAATCATGATACACATATGAGTCGTCGTCGTCGGTTGTACTGGTATTGACCGCAGCTATTTTCATTTGTGCTAATTTCAATGTACGCATTTCGTTCTCCATAGTTGATATTTCTTGCTGCATACTTTCAATTTGTTGTAAATATTCTAGTTCTTGCAAGTATTCAATATCTTTTGGTGAAGTCATGACTGTATAAACACATTCGAGATGAAACTTTATACATCTTGGGGATTAATAAATTTTAGTGTTTTTTATGCATTATTAAAAAAAAAAGGGAAGCGCGAGTGTACCTTGCACAGGGTTGTTCATAAGAACATTTACGTTTACGCTCACGGCAACCTAAATAAAGTAAAAAAAGTCAGCTTTTTGAAAAGAGAGTCTAGACAAATCAAATAGTATTTTTTTTACCGTTACAAGGTATCTTTCTAAGTGAGGACATGGTTTTTTTAACGTCGCAGTAAAAAAAGAAGAAAAAAAACGACGACAACAAAAAAATATTTCGCCTTGTGACTATCGAAAACAGTTTTATCTCATACGTGACTTTAAATCAAAAAGCAGATCAACCTGTATCAACTGTGTTGAAAAAGGGTGACAAAGGGAGTAGTACATGACCATGGGTTCAATGCTTGCAGAGAAAAAAAAGCTTAAAATGGTCACCTAGTGTGCTCTGTAAAGAATGGTTACTGGTAAACTAAACTAAAAAGAAAAAAAAAAGCCTAATTGGAACGTTGATGAGGCACAGTTTTTTATTTTTTATTTAGGCGATTTGGATTAAATATGCAATGCACATGTTTAAAAACCTCCCCTCTAAAAAGGATAATTTGCCGCCCTATTAGTGGTTTCGAAAGATCTACAGCAAATAATAGATAAATCGCACCTCATCATCACGTAATTTGTTTCTTTAAAGACACATAAAAAGTACAGGCGGGAAAAAATATAGAGAAGAAGCCGCAGGAAAAAAAAAAATCAAATAAAAGTAGTAATTAATGTACAGTAGTACACAGTCTTGCCAAAAAAGGCTTTCGGAATTAGGATGAAATAAGTGGATATCAGCGAATTCGGGATTTACACTGCTTACGGCCAAAAAAAAAACCCAAAAAAAAAAATTATTCTGCGAGTTAATAATGAACCCCAATAATTGTTTATAATGATCTTACTATAATAATCTGTACAAGGGGGCGGGTATCGCAATTGTGTCGATCTTATTCGCCGGCATGTAACTAACATATTCTTTGTTATAGAGCTGCTGCTAGTACTTACTTGTTTATCAGGTATTTAGTATCAGTGACCAAAAGGTTCATCTCGGAATTAAGGTTTGAAAGTGTGATTCAGTGTCACCCTTTACACACAAAGAAAAAGTCTTTGCAGAAAAAAAAATATCTTGTCACTAGATAATCGCTTGTACCGAGACATTACCCAATGAAGGGAGATATCTTTCCCCCCAGAGTTTTTTAAATAAATAAAAAATGAACACCATCTCTGATGGTTGTTTCGCTGAGATAAGCGAATAAGATGGCAAAATTTAAAACAAGATTTTGCATAAATGAGTCGTGTATCAATCTTCCATCTTAATAAGTTGTCGGCCAATTGACAAAGATCTAAAAAAATAATAATATATGTCGCTACTACTACTTTTTTTTAGGCGGACAAAAAGCGGACTGGGCCACTTTGAATTATTACATAAACACGTAGAACTTTGGTTCTCGTTATGCTACGCGCGCAGCTTTTCTACTATCGAGGATTGTACTACTACTCCGCTTATTTCGACTGCAGCTGAGCATTGGAATGAATATTGGTCGTCATTCGGTATACAAAGTACGCCAAGAAAGACTTTAAAGGAGGACAACAATTTGGAAAGTAACATTTACAAGAAGGTGATTTTGAAATCACGCAAATTGGGAATATCGTGAGCGCAACTGTATGCATATATTGGCTAAAGTGAGCGTATTTGTGCATCATATCAATGGGTGGTGCGTGATTGGTTACTTATGTAGTATAATGGAACAAACGGATAATATAGATTTTTTTTTTTTTTTACATACCTTGTAAAAAAAAAACAATCATATGAGTTAATCTCTGTAATATATATGTATATAATTAATATACTTTTTCGCTAAATATTTTCACTTTTTTTTTTTTTTTTCATTAAGGGTTCATTCCATGAGATTTAGCAGAGAATATACAATATATAATAATGAAATGGGATTATACATGGTATACTAGATGAAACGAAATTGATTGGTTTAAACTAGAAGAAGTAGCTAAGCTTAACTGCGACATTTTTACGATGCAAAAAAATTTTCTGATTGGTTCGAAGCGTTGATATTCGCAATTTCTATTCCAATGAAAAGTGCGTATTCGTTCACACGGGTAACGCCTATTTTTACGTATTCTATTTTTTGCTTAGCTTCTCTATGAAGTGAGAGAGACGATTTGATTATCAAGCATCTTGTTTCTTCTTTTTTATTTATTTATTTTATTTAAATGCATTTTAATAATTAAAAAGGGTAAAATAAATAAAATAAGGGAGAGGAGGTTAAAAAAAAAAAAGCAGATAATCTTAATGAGTCAGTTGAACGTAAAAAGCGTCAGGCTTTTTTATTTTCCAATTAAAAGAGAGGGGGTAACAAATTCAGGTTTGTAGTGAGTCATTTTTAGAGATCAGCTTACAACACAAAAAAATAAAAAAAGCCGGGTTTAAAGTACCGCTTATCCACGAAATATTATAAATAACAGGAATTTTACTCTTTTCTTCTTTTTTCTTTTTTTTATCTTTTGCCAAATTCGTTTTTCTCTTCATGTCCAACTATAATAGCTTTATCCTTCCTCAAAATAATGAAAACAACTGTTTGGAACACTATTATCGCTATATAGTAGGCATGTCGATGAATCAACAACCCGCACCCACCACCACCATTGTACCCGCCGCCGCACCCATGAATCAAAACGAATACCAAAAAATTTATGTAGATACATTAGTCGGTAAATACAAATACAAGCCTTTTATTAAATATGTATACTAACTACTACTATTCTAGATATTACTACACTCACGATTCGCACTTCTTGGCCAATGGAAATTTCGACCACAAAAGAAGGTCAACCAGTTGTAAATACTCACGCATTTGTTCGACACCTTTTAAAACGATCAAGAGCTACCCGTTCTACACTTCAGTTAGCAATCTTCTACCTTTTCAGAATTAGACCTCATATCAACAGACGTAGCGAATTCGATCCTATTGTTAAATGTGGTAGACGCATGTTCTTGGCTGCTTTAATTTGCGCTCACAAATACTTGTACGACAATACATTTACCAATGCGAGTTGGGCAAAGATTAGTAAATTACCTGTAAAAGAAATTAATCAAGCCGAAAGAGCTCTTTTGGAAATGCTTGATTATAGATTATATGTATCAACTGAATTATATCAAAAGTTTGAATCCCAATTAAAGGAAGCCATTCCAATCTCTGCTTCTGCTTCTATTACTGCTACAGCAACAACAATTCATAGCAAGAAGCGTGTATTTGAAGAATCTCCTATTACAAATATCTCCCATCCAATCAAAAAGACTAGATCCCAAAACTATTCTCATCACCTAGTTCATGGTATTCCTACACCAGAAGATGATAAAGTTGAACTTTAAAAAACTATATACCTTTTTCCCTTACTGTAAAACTTCATTTCCCCTCCCCCCTCTTCCCAACAAAGTAAAACTTCCACCAACCCCCTTCATATTCAATGTAATATAACAACATCACATCTTTTTTTCTCTTAATAATTATAATAAACTATATAGTAAAAAAAAAAAAATACGTCATATCTGCAATTTCCTCATTGACCTATATATTTGTTTTGAACTCGAAAAAAACCAAGAAATGTTTAAGCCTTTTTTTTAATCTGACTTCTTCTATACATTATATTGTATACGCTTTACGGATCAAAACAAAAAAGTACCCTGCGCAAAAGATGTATCTTCTATCTCGGGCGCTTTTTTAAAACCAATTATACACAGTATCTTGTCACCATGAAATCAGGTGAGCTATCCAAGTAAAGGTATTCAAAAGTATATTTAGAAAGTTTCATTAGGAACATCTTGCCACTTTTTTAATCCTCCAAGTACTAATTTAGTAAGTGAGAAAGAAAGACCTTTGGCACCCCCCCTTTAACTTTTGTTTAGTCCCCAAGCCGCGCTTTTCAAAATAACTATAAATAAGATTTTATTGCTGCTCATCACTTGCACATCCCACCACCCAAGCCTTTCTTTGACTCACAAAGCCAAATATACTCTCACACCGTATTTACTCCGCGCGCTTAGAACTTGTGAGAGTTTTCTGTAGAATGTACTACAGTTGTCAGCAATTGTGAAAGAGAGGTTATTATTAGTGAGAAAAAAAAAGTGTATTGTTTGTACCTTTTTCAGCGTACATATTTCTATATATTACCAATGTTTCAGGATGGGGTTTAAAGTTACTAGTTATTACTTTTAAGGCTAACTACAATAACTGGGTAAAAAAAAAAGGTACATAATTTTCTGGTTGTAATCAAGTAGCGTTATCAAATAAATAGAAGGATATTTTCTATAGGGATGGAACGGTTATACTTTGTGGGTCGCGATAAAGGCCCATTTACTATCAATGTCGTATTCTCTCACACTATTTCAGTATGTCACACAAAATGTAGATTATCTTTTTTTAAAAATATTTCACAATAGATGGAGTTTTAGGCTTTGATGATGAACAAAATATTTACTTGTATCCTTTTTGTCTCCTAAGAGCTTTTTTTTTTTTTTTTTTGTCGATCTTGACCACGCCAAGAACTGACAACGGCTCCTTTTTTTTTTTGTGCATGTACGTAAAAAAAGAAAGATAATTAGAGACAGAAAATAGTCTACGTATGGCTTAAATGTTTATTTACTTTTGCGCGTGCCCAAAAAAATAGGCTTTAAGTTATTATGTCGCACTGCATTTTAAGCCAAAAAAAAAAAATGTTATTAAACAAATGCATGACTATTTTATTTTGCAAGATATTTCTTATGCAAGCGTGTCAAATTACAGATGAACCGTAGCATTTTCTTGTGAATGCTGCGTAACAAATATACAAATTATGTTAAAACCGGTCTCCGATTATTTATTTACTTTTCAAGTTTTTCTTTCACCTGTGTGATTTTAAGCAATCCAGTCGAAACGGCTTTACTTATAAGGAAAACCATTTGCTGAGAATAAACATATCCTAAAATGAATTATTGCTAAAATGATGAAGATTATTCCGTATGCTTATAATATGATTGTACAGATTTTTATTTATTTATGCTAAAGTAAGTTTAGAAGACTAAATTCTAACTATTTAGAGAAGCCAATTATCTCTGACCAGGTTGGCTTTTTGAATGGCTTTTTCAGAATCACTAATATTTATATAATAGGCGGTACAAAAAAATACGCTAAAAAAGCCATTCAAAAGCACCCTTAGTCACATTTGACTATAAATAAAAAAAATACCTGTGTGAAAAAAAGTAGTACTATGATAAAATAGATTTTTTTTATTTTTTTTTCGTTTTCTTCTTCTTTTTAAAAATGAGTTTATGTATATAAGCAAATATATATTACATAATATGTGCACATCTTTCAAAAGAAGCTTTTTCTTGTGGTATGCTGGTGCAAACGAATACGGTTCACTTAAAACTGGAATAACCAATGTAAAAAATAAAAGGTAAATTCCTCACATTTTTTTTTTTTAATTCGTCGTGTAAATTGACCGCGTAATAATAGGATATGCGTGTAACTGATCGTTAAAGCAATACAACGATACTACAAATAGATATCGTTGGAATTTTTTAACGTTCGATGCCTATCGTTATATCGTTGCAAAATACAGCCCCAAATTGTGAGTATTATTATTTATGTTATCTTTAGCTTCTAATCCTGATTGATTATTTTTTTATTTTTTTATTTTTAGAAAAGCTGGGAAACATTTTGATCAGAATGACTACGTTGAATTTGACCGTGAACATGGGAAGCTTTTGAACAAAGATTGGCTCCTTTATCATAATATGAAGTATGTCGCTCCTCAATTGCTTGCTGGCAAAGACTCAGGAACTGTTTGGGGATGAAAGCTGCGAACCCCAAGCAGTTCAATTGAAACAAGTTGGATCAAATAATGACGAAACTCTACAGCGAGAGTTTCGTCATTATCTGGAATGCACCTCGAATTCCGACCTTGCTCAATCTGGACATTGGGAGATCAGGATGCCAACCAGCACACCTTACGCAGGAAAAACTCGGCTCGCTTGTTTTCCAAAAAATTGCTGTCGCAGTTACACGAAAAGGAAAAGATGCTGAATTGAAAACCTCTGACTTTCCTTCTTTAAAAACGGGCTCAACGGTACAAACAATTATCCGGAAAGTTCAAGCTCTTGGTGAAATAGTACCGGTTATAAGAAATAATGACTCCAGCAATATTCTTGTGGATTTATCTGGAGTTCTTTCAACAGGAATAAAGGACAACAACGAAAAAAAAAGGTTCTTGCAATTAAGAAAGTTGCAAATTAATGGTAATAATTGTTCTTGTTATTATTGTTTTTATTGTTAATATTATATTTATTACCAGCTTGGACAACCTAATATCAAAATTAAACATCATTAAAGACAGAGATGTATAAGTACCTGCTGCTTTTTATTTATGATTACGCTGACTTAGTTCACTTAGACACGGACGCTGGTCCCCTATCCTTCCTTACCAAACCTTATCAAGGAAAG
Source organism: Helicostylum pulchrum (assembly GCA_025677825.1). Classification (NCBI taxonomy): domain Eukaryota; kingdom Fungi; phylum Mucoromycota; class Mucoromycetes; order Mucorales; family Mucoraceae; genus Helicostylum; species Helicostylum pulchrum. Next base: position 281,188 of record JAIXMO010000038.1, on the reverse strand, counting down.
TTATGAGCTTTCTTTGAAAAGAACACTTGACGATTATCCCTCTGACGTAAAAGACGCCATCTGGAGCTCTACGGAACCATTAGATGTAATATTCTCTAAAGAAGAAGACCACCACAGCACCGACAAAGAAAAAAAAATCCAAACTTGTACCCTGGTTTTTTTTTCATTTACTCACTTTTTATTACAAAAAAGCTTCCAATAAATAAAGTTACGTTTACACACAGCTTTTTTTTTTTTTTTTTTTCAACGCAAATTATTTTATCATCGTTGTACTTACAATCTCATCTATCATATTTAACTACTGAGACCCAACGTATATCGTGAGACAGTTTCTAAAAAGTAAGAAGAAAAAATATCTATCAAGCCTCTCAACCTTGGTCACCAGTCCACACTCGAGGATTTTCGAGCATACGTTCTATAACTATTATTTTGCAAGATATTCTTATGTAAGCATGTCAAATTACAGATGGACCGTGGCATTTTGATGTAATTTCTTGTAACAAATGTTAAAACCAGTCTCCGGGGGGGGGGGTTTGCAGCAGCAGCAGTGTATAGCATTATTGGGCTGAAGCGTAACGGATCAAATTATACCGAAGTATTCTGCACCCTGTCCGTATTCTTTTATTGGCTATTTATCAATACGGTACTCATTGTCACATTATCATTAAATAAATAGCACTCATAAGCTTGTTTAATGGTGTAATGATCAAGATAAAATATATATATATATATATTTTTTTTGTAAAGCACACCTGCTAAAGAATAGATATAATCAGAAGCATATTTCACCGCAGAATCATCGTAATTAAGAAGTTATTTTTTTTATCAGCGAGCATTGATTTCACTTTACCAGTTTAAAAGAGCGAGTATAGGAATACCACGCCGTGATTGGCAGATTCAAGTTTTCGCCAACAAATGGTTTGTTGTTGCAGCTCTTTTTTTAATATTCCCTCTCTCTCTTTCCCTCTTTTTGGTTTTTAATAGCAAAGCAAATGACTACCAGAAAAGAGAATACAGCTTATACTGCTCTTGATCAAAGCTCCATGCCCAACTTTAACTCTTCTTGGGTTAATTACAAAGGTATAAAAAAAAAAAAAAAAAGACGGTTGGCAAAAGTAGATCTCTGAAATTATTTTATTATTCTTAGGCGCGTGGTCTACAACAATCTGTGTTGTTGTTGCATTAAAAGCTTTATTTACAGTTATACCTTTTATTACACCTGAAGCAAGTTGGACTTTAACGAACTTGACTTTTAATTGCGTAAGTTGCACCGTTTGTATTTGACTGAGCAAAGAAAGGGAAAAAAAAGGAAGCTTATGTATATATCAATATAGGGTCATTATATTATGTTTCATTGGGTTCAAGGTATTCCATTTGAGAATAATCAAGGAGCATACGACGGATTGACATTGTGGGAGCAGATTGATGGTGGGGTACAATTCACAGCTACTCGTAAATTCTTGACTGCAGTACCTATTGTGTTGTAAGTATACTTACAAAGAGCGAGAGACAAAAAGAGAGAGAGAGGGAAAGGAAGGGAAAAAAAGCGGCATAGAGAGAGGGACTAAATAACGTTGAATAGGTTTTTATTGAGTACGCATTATACACACTATGACGTCTTTCTTTTCGGTATCAATTTCACAGCACTTTTAGTTGTCTTGATTGCAAAGTTACCTGTTATGCATAAAGTTCGAGTCTTTGGAATCAATAAACTCGACTACGAAATGGATTAAATTAATCACTATATGCCTTCTTATCCTTTTTTTCTGTATATTATTTTCTTCTAAATACACACTCACTCAGCAACCCGCATACGAAAACACACACACACACTTACACACTCACCCTTTCGCACAATAACTACATTTTCTATTTTTTTTATTATATATAAAAAATAAGACGGATAACGTCTAAATTTTTAACGAGAGCAAGTGTTTTTTTTTTTTTACTTATTTGAGTGGTAACACAAAAGAACGTAGTGGTGATATCACACAGTGTGGAGAAACCATGATTTCATCTTGTTTTGTTGACATCATGATTATGCGTGTGCGCGCCTAATTAAAACTTGTATAAAAAAGATAGTTTATTTATTTTTTATAAAAGTTCTTTTTTCTAGCTTTTTGTAAATTATTTAGCAAAAAAAAAAAAAAATGTCTAATAGCGCCAATATCCAACAAACTGAAAAGAAGTTCAATGAAGCTGTAGCTGAAAATGAAAAGAAGATTAACCAAACCTATGATAAAGTCTCTTCTACTGCTCAAGACGAATTATCTAAAGTAAAGGCTGAATTCGACGACTTTAAGAAAAGATCTGGTCCCAAGGTTCAAAAGGCTGAAAACGCTTTAACTTCTCCTAGTGCTATTGGTTTCTATCAAGGTAAAAGTATAAACGGTAATAATAATAAAAAAGGAGAATGTGTGTTAATATGGTCCTTTTTGGTTATAATAGGTCTCGTCGTTGGTGTATTCATCGTCTTGGGTTATGCAAAGTACAAGGGCGGTTTAACTCTTTAAATTATACGTATTACCTTTTTATCTCTATATCACTCATATATTAATGCCATAATAAAATAACATATATACTATAAATGTCGCGTTCAATTATTCGAAACTTATCCCCCCTCTTTTTCTGTACAGTAGTGGTTGCATCACGAATTATATACGACCTGCATATTGTACGTCGAATTTTCAAGCTTGGAATCATTTTAACACTGTACTGTTCATCTATTTAAAACCTAGCTGTAACGTACATCTTTTTTTCGGTACGTCATTTGTGTTTCTTTTTGCCGTAAAGTCAGTAAAACTAATCGAGGAATAGTTTTCACAAGCGTGTGACATGATGTCACAGGCAAAAAATAAATACATACTAAATTGAGAGAGGTTGAAACTAAAAAAAAGGGGAAATGAACTGTTTGTAAAGTTCACCTGTACTAAAATCTCAATTACGGTTATCACGTAAATAAATAGCGCGTTTTACAAAGAATGAGAACATTCATTTTACCCTCATACACTTTATTATGATTCCCTTTTTTTTCTTACTTTTGATTGTCGAAGTTTATATACATAAATATGCTACATCGTCTTTTTACTATCTAGTTCTTTTTTTTTTTTTTTTTTTTACTATCTACCGAGCCCTTATTTCAGCGTATATACAATCTTACCTTTAATAGAAATTGGTTGTTTTTCAAAAAGATCGTGATGCTGTTTTTAATATACATAAATTATTTTTTGAAACATTTTACTATCAGCTCTTTGTTGTTGTGGTCAAAGCGTTCAAATATAACTATTTGTTCTCACTGCGCAGGTACGACAACAAATCCTGGTTTACCGCATATAATGTCTTTACAGTAATTTTTTCTATCTTTCGTGACTTAAACGAATTAACATATTTACATTTCCGAGGATCCCTTATTATAAAGTTGAATTAAAATAAGGGGGAGTTTAGGTCACGTTTCTTTTTTTTTCTCTTTCTGCTGTTTTGAAATCAATAACTACTATAAAGAGAGAGTAAACAATAAAGTTAAATGAGTTAACCGTGCGGTATTGTTGATTTACAATAGACACACGAAATACATCTATTTATTGATATTGAAAGTGATTTATATATAGAATTGATATACGTCGGATATATATATAGCTATGTATTTTAAATAGTGTATAGGGGGGGGGGGGGGATGAAAGAGATTTATATAATTTACAATGCGTAATATGTATGACGAATCACGCTGCTTGCAATAAAAAAAAGCTTTGATTTGAAATTACAAACTCACTAGAGTATCCTTGATGTGGTGTCAATTTTCTAACAAGCGAAATTAATATTTTTTTACTCGGGAAAAAAAAAAAATGTGTGCTAAACTTACTTGCTAAATGGTGCAATACTATTTCCTGTATATCCTAACCTGTACGTACCAGGTTCGACATCACCCGAAATATGCCATTCTACTGTCGCTTCCGACATGCCTAAAATCTGTCTCTTGTATTTCCAAATAAATCTAATTTCAAAAATTAAATTATTTATTACACCCCTTCAAAAAAAATATATATATATATTGCGTACCTTGTATCATAATCGTTATCAGTGCGTATCACTTTCCACTGATTAGGTCCCAATCTTTTTTCTACAGTAAGATAGGTTTTGTTCAGCATGGGGTTGTTACGTGGGTTAGCGGCTACGAACAGTGCAGAGACAACAAGAGGTGTATCTCCTTTCACGTAACGGTCCGACAAAACGTCTCTCAAGACATCACCAAACGATCGAAATAAATGAGGTTGATCCGATCGATAAAGTGGTGTCAAGTTGAATGATTTCTTAGTAAAATCTGGTAACTCTTCCGACACAATCGTATGGTTATTAGGGTTAGCCATCATATATACAAGTTCTTCAAATGCCTTAATATAAGCTTGTAATGTATGAGGACCATAAGGTGTCTACGTATACACTCTTCTTTTTTTAGTGACACTTCAAAAAAAAAAAAATGATCTGAAATTAATTTTCATCTTACCGAAGCTCCTTCATATCTTTGATTCTGGTACTCTTCAAATGTTGTACAATAAGACTATACACACAAAAAAAAAAAGAATTAACGATATGCACACACGTTATATAAACCAGTAGATAATACATACTGCATAGCCATTGGCAGGCCCCGCATGAATGACCACAGTGTCCCGATTTCCTAAGTGACTCTTAATCAGTGCTTGTTTAATTGCGTTTTTTAGCCTTCTGCCGCTCATGGTTGTAAATTCGGAAGGTACTGCGTATATAAAAACGTTACCGATACGGAATAGCTGTAGGTCGATGATTTCTGGTTGCCATGAATGCCATGAAGTCATTTCACCGGTATCGAGTAAAATCGGCTTCGGTGCTTGACACTGTGTTTGGTTAAAAGTAGGCTTTTTAACAACGTTCTTTATAATGTCCCAGATAAATGTGCCCTTCGTTGTGTTTTGATAGAATCCGCGTAAGGCAGGTCCATCCGTTGTACCAGCAGCTAAACAAAAAAAAAAAAAAAAAAGTGATACAATTTAATAAAATAAACGTGGGACACCTATATAGTTTTTTTTTCTTACCGAATGCATAACCCTAAAATGTTTTGCAAGAAAAATAATCAGTATGATGGTTTTCGTCTTAAAAATGTTATATTACTTTACCATAGCGGGAGCACAAAGATTTGTTTGATCACCGTGTTCGTTTATCACGGTAGCTTTTGTAATATCCCAATAGCGTTGAACAAAGTCAACGGTTCCATTTACCAAAGTTGAAGACGCCTTGTGCAGTTCCAAAGCTTTTAAGGCTTGGTTTTCGCCAATGATTCTATTTGATTCAATACCACCGATATCCCAACCTGGACCTCTAAATTAAAAGCACTAGTTGATTAGAATCCCAAAAAAGAAACGGCGTGTATGGTTTTTGTATTACCTGCCATTACATGTACTGCCGCTGGGACATTTAGAGTCTCGCGTGCCGTCACAAGGTATGTCAGTACCTGTGCAATACGATCCCATTGTATTCGGACTCACATCACCTTCGTTGCTTTGACTAAACGCAGCTACAAATTTTCCGCGGCCTGAAATTACGTTTTCGCCATTTATTTTTTTCTCGGCCAGGTAAGCAGCGTAACCTTTATTATCACCGTTGATAAGTCGATTTGTACTATTGATTGATACACCATGTACAGGAAACCTAAAAAGAAGAAAAAAGATTAAATCAAAAGGACATGTATAGAAACATGACTATTTTTTTTAAACTTTACCAACTCACTAATCCAAGATCACGACCTTGCTTGTTTTTGAAACTTAATACGGTCATGGTTTTATCAACGTTATGTTTATACAATGACCTTTCTTCAATTGGATTTAATAAATAAGCCTGTGGAGACCTGTTGATATTTGAATTTAATAACTCGCCCTCGGAAAGAGCAAGTGACCCTTCTTCCAAGTTGTCATGTGCGTTTATTATGGACTGCAGAATACCTTGTACCATTGGTTGCGCAGTTTCCTCAATCCAACCCAAAACGGATATTTCATACAGAGCTTTTATTTTATTTTATTAAATGGTTATAATTTTTAACAAAAAAAAAAAGAAAAAAAACTTACTGTATTGTAAATAACCTCCCATACCACTATGGGAATGTGTACTTGAAATCATAACGTTTCTTTCGGAATACATTGCATTGCCGTATAACGCTTGAAGCTGCTCTACTACTCGCTTTTTAATAATGTCGCCCATGGATTGTGTATCTGTATTGACATATACAATACGTTGATGCGTCTCTGGATCTTCAACAATAAAGGCTCTAGACCATATTCGTTGTAAAATGCCTTGTCCCGTTTGTCCAAGCTCTGCGTATCCCATCATCATCACTTGGGTTACTGGACCGGTAATGTCTGATATTCCCGTTCCTATTCGAAGAGCATTGGCTGTTATCACAAATAATAAGAGTAATAAATTGAAAAGTGTTGTCATTGATGAAAAGAGAAAGAGGAGACAACTATATATATATATCGTCTGTCAAGTATTTGTTTTTTTATATACAAAAAAAAAAGAAAGATAAATATAGAAAAAAGAGCAACGATTAAACTAGTTTTGAAGAGGAAATTTAAAGGGAAATGTGTGCTCTTTTTTTTTGTTGCAGCGTAATATAATTGCCGTCATGAATTTAGTATCCAAGTATTCTTCCGCTTCGTTCAGTTTCATTCAACTCGTATGGCCCCTCGTGACAATTTGGTTTTTTTTACTTTCTGCTCAGACGGGCATTGGATGTATTGATATAGCGTGAGAGTAATACCGTTACAAGCAACAAGATAAAAAAAAAGTTACGGCAGATAAAAAAATATTTGTATCGAATTGGTCGCATAAAAAAGTTTTACCTTCTTGAACTACAATAGATCGTATTAAAATAAGCCCATAGATTACCGACCAGTGCCACATACAATATGCAGATCTTTTTTGAGAAATGTGTTATCTTTCCGGACCGGGGATGGGATAGAGTTAGCTGAATGTTATGTTAGTAAGTTGAGGGTCATGCCATTTACTCAGTAAGTCACATGCGAACTTGGTTTTTATATAAAAGATAAAGATAAACTGTTCCTGAATTTAGACTAGTAGTATGTTATTAGCGTCATGTAGTATGATCAAATTACTATCATCAAAAGTTGTTTATATTACAGTGAATGAGAGAGGGGTGGGGGGAATATTAAAAAGAAATAGAGAGAGAGAGAGAGAGAGAGAGAGAGAGAGAGTTAAGACACACAAGCGGTGAGAGAGAAATTTACAGTTGGAGAAGGAGAGAGATAAAAAAAAAAGTTGTGCGCATAAAAAATACTTGATTTGGGTTATTTTTTTTTACTTGTTGCATGTAGGCATAAAAAAAGTTTTTTGCATATTGTAAAAGAAAAAAAATTAAGCAGCAGCAGTTTTATCAGTGAAAGGTAACCTATGATAATTAGATTCTACCAAACTGTCACTGACGAAAGGAGGAGGGTTTTGCTGTGGTGAATAGCATTCGCCACCATTATTATCTTCTTCCATCTCTTGACGAGATAATTGAGAGGTAGTCAAGATGTCATCAGGAGAGTTACTGTTCCTTGTTGTTGAGCCTTCATCACTTCCTGTACCACTACTACTATTATTATTTTTGGCAGGAGGATTGTTTTTCAAATGAACCTTGTAGATATCAGAAGAACCACTGGAACTAGAGCTACGCGGATTATCTGCGTCGGTAGAATGGCAAGATCCTAAACTAGCATCGCTTCTTCGAGATTTAATATTATTTGTTTCTGTATTAGAGCTACTATCGGCCATACTACCACTATTATATATATATGGATGTTTTTTTTTAATATACAAGTGGTTTTGTCTAGTACGTCCAATAATATGCCTTTCTAATTCGTTTTTTAAAGAAAAAAATTAAAACATACCTTCCAGGAGAATCTCGTTTAGCCTTTTTACGTAACCGAGCAATTCTTCTATTTGTTGCGTCTTGTTCCGATTTGAAATTATTTAAATAAGTTTGATAATTCTAAAGAAAAAAAAACAGTCAGCGTCATCGTATAAAAATAAGCTTATATGCTTTACCTTGTATTCATTGGTTTGTCGATAGGCATTTAATGCATCAATGTACTCGTCTTTAGCACGCATGGCAGTTCGTTCATACTGATGCTTTAAATTGACACCTAAATTCTTCCACTGGTCTCCCACTAATTTAGCGATTTCTACAAATGTCATATTATGGTCTTTAAGTTGAGCACGAGCATCATTCGAAAACATGATGTAAGCGGAAGGGGGTTTAATTGGAGCATTTTTATCTGGTTTAGGGTGTCGCCTATACTTTCGTTTGATTGGTAAATCCATGTTACTGTCAGCGTCATTTTCTTCTTCGTCATCATTAGAAGAGAATGAAGATCGAGATCCTTCGATTGCAGACACCACGTTTTTACTAGCAGTATCGTCGTTTGATGATTGTGTTTCTGACTGAGGATCAAGCATTAGATCAGGATGGGTATGTTGTGGATTACTAGCGTATTGACTACTATTTGAAGAATCATATTTTTGTGCGGTAGAACTAACGTGTCTTGATGAATTCATGGAACCGTAACCACTATTGTTATAAGCAGAACCTTCACTGCTATTATTATCAACGGATTCTAAAAATTAAAAAAAAAAAGCTTTTAGTACGTTGATAATTATTACGTGCAATTAAAAAAAAAAAAAACTCACTGGTATGAACTATATCGAGACAAGGTTGTTGTTGTAAGGTTGTAAAAGATGAAGCAGGAGCAACCACAATTAAGGGTTGCGTCTTTGGTATACCATTTAAAGTAGCTATTCCTCTTTGAATAACCTAAAAGATGAATCGTATTTTAGTATTCAAAAGAAACAGACTAAAAAAAAAAAAATAGGCTAATATATACCCTTCTATGACCTCGCTTCACATTTAATGCAATCAAGTCCTCCTCTGTAATTTCTCTAATCTATGATTGGACAGAAAAATTTTTAGTGGACGGAGTGTAAATTAACCCGGGGGGAGGGATTGGGCAAAACTTACTGCAGACAAGGACTCAAAGCCTTCATCAATAAAAGCAGCTACATACTGTTGCAAATTCAATTCTTTCAAGAAACCCGTAACGTTACCCAAAGTTTGGTAAGTAAATAAAGAGTTTTCTTTTGCTTTAGCGTTTGTTGTATATGAATCCATAATTTCATACGATTCTCTATATAAACCAAAAACATAAAGAAAAAAAACCCACAGATAAAAAAAAGAATAAAAAAAAAGAAAAAAGAAAAAAGAAAAAAGAAAAAAAGGGTTAATTTTCACTTCATTTGTTTTGATTTCTCTTTTTCATTTTTTTTTTTTTTTTTTATTTCATTTACAAGATTATTATAGGTTTCTCTTTTTGTTTTAAAAGACTATGTTGGTTTATATATTAAAAAAAAAAGTAGTTCTTTTTTATCGTTTTTTTGCGAAAAAAAAAAAAAAAAGAAAGAAAAAAAAAAGGAAAAAAAAAAAAAATTTAGTCTTTTATTAAAAATAAATTTCCTTTTTTTTACAAGAAGTTTCCTTTTATAGTAATAGAAGCGCCCAGTAAATTTCGAGAAAGTTCCAGGTCGTCGAATAAAATTGTGCGACAAATTGTTGATCATTTGATTATAACTACTAAATAAAGTCTAGACAACTTTTTTTTTTTTTTTTTTTTTTTTTTTTAAAAGGTTCCTCCTCCAGCATTTCGACTACTCATAATAGAATTCATTTGTTGTCTTCTTTGTTGCTCCAACTTGGGACAATCATTAATTCTATGACCGAGACCACCACAGAATGAACAGCCGCCTGATAATCCACCATATTTATCAGTGGGATCTTCCATAGCTGCAAGGAAAGGTGGAATACGTTGCTTTGCTTCTCTTAACAAATGCTTTAAATCTAGTCTAATTTGCTCAGAACAATGTTGATTGATAAATGTTGTTGCCACACCAGTCTTTCCACTACGACCCGTACGACCAATACGATGAACTACGACGTTATATGTATAATTATTATCGCGTAAAAAAAAAAAAAAAAAAAAAATCGTACCATAATCTTCAATTTCCTTGGGCATGTCATAGTTGATAACATGTTTAATTTCAGGGAAATCAAGACCTTTAGAAGCAACATCTGTAGCTACTAACACATCTTTTCTATAGTCCTTGAACGATTGAATGGCATATTCACGCTCCTCTTGAGCTATATTTATAACAGGGTAGGGTTAGAACACCCGTTTTTATTAGTTTTTTTTTTCTTTTCTTTAAAAACTTACTTTTGCCACCGTGAATAGCTACGGTTTCGACACCTTTTAATAAAAAGTATTCATGAATGTCATCGACGTCATTTTTGTTTTCAGCAAAAACAAGAACCTAGATCGATTGAAAAAAAGGGCAGTTGAGTATTAAAATAAATGACATCATGTTTGTATTACGGTACAGGAGGTGGGGTCTTTTGTAAACATTCCAATAAGTAGACCATTTTGGCTTCTTGCTTCACATATTCTACTTCTTGAATAACATCCAAATTAGCGGCACCAGCTCTTCCCACGTTTACTACAAGTGGTTTAACTAGCGCAGATAAGGCAAAGTCTTGAATTTTTTTAGGCATTGTGGCAGAAAATAATAGTGTCTGACGTTGACTCTATATTTTATTGTTAGTTTAAACTAGACCATAATTAGTAGTTTTGTATCTTCTCTCTAACCTTAAAATATGACATAATATTTCTAACGTCATCTTCAAATCCCATATCAATCATTCTATCTGCTTCATCCATGCACAGGAACTTACAGTTGTCCAAGTTGAACTTTTTTTTACTGAGCAAATCCATCAATCTACCAGGTGTGGCCACCACCATGTGAATACCCCTAAATTATAAAAGTTTGTTTTACTTGTCTTAAATTATTATGTATGTTCTGTACTACCTTTGAAGTACGTCAGCTTGGTCCCTCATATTAATACCACCGATACAAAGTAAGGATCTTAATTCTGGATAACCTCCTTGTTTAAGTGCTTCAGCCATCTCATTAAGTCCATCAAACGTTTGCCTTGCCAATTCACGCTACACCAAAACACACTTTCTGTGAATAAAAACGCCTTTTATGTAAATAATAAATATAAACTTACAGAGGGACAAATGATCATGCCAATAGGTCCTTCACCTTGAATAAGGGGTAACCTTGTTTCAGCCTCTAATGCAAACATGACCAAAGGTAAAGAAAAGGTTAACGTTTTACCTGAACCCGTAAACGCAATACCAATCATGTCACGACCCTTTAATCTACATACGATTATTTCCTTTAGTATGAATGTACGCTATCAATAAATAAATAATAATAATATTTACGCGACAGGTAAACCTTGTAACTGAATAGGTGTTGGCGAATCAATCTTTTTGTCCTTTAAGAATTTTAAAATTGCTGCTGGGAATTTCATATCCTAAAAAAATAATTTATGTAAGCCTATTTATCGTAATATAAACAACTCTTACTTACTCTAAAATGCTTAATGGGTGGCACAGGATCTTCTCCTTCTACTAAAATGTGATGTCTGTCACGCACAGCTTGATTTTCTTCTTCAGATAATGCACGAATATAGTGAGGTGGATTCCAGCTGAAAATTGCATAATTAGTTTTAATTTACCCGCACAAAGCGAACGGCTACTACTACTTACGAAGTTTCAATAGGCTCTGTGTATTGAGTACCCATAGCTGCGTCTTGTACTGACACAAGTGCTTTATGACGCGCTTGTGCTTCTTCAATTCTCTTTTCCTCCTCTAACCTCTTTTCTTCCTCGGTTTTTTCTATTACAATTTTCAGGGTTTTAACAATTTTGTATGTATCAAAAAAAAAAAAAAAAAAGTTTACCTGGAAGTAAATTAGCCAACTTTTGCTTAACAGTTTGATCCAATAAACTAATGTTGGCTTTAGGTCCAGCTACAATAACATCTTCTTCCTCATTGTCGTCATCATTATGAGAATCTATATTTCTGCGCTGTGTTGCATATTTATGAAGTTTTTCTAATCGTCTTTGCTTTACGGGAACGTAGGGTACGTAATCGTCTTCGGCATCTTCAAAGTTCTATATACAATGTTAAATTTACATAGATCCACTACTTTTTTTATTTATATATTGTTTACGTACGTTTAAATCACTCATTTTTATATGTGTACTCACAAAGGAAGAAAAAAAAACTTTTATTTTTTATTTTAGTATTATTTTGCCGCAGGAAAAAAAGCTTACTGATGAACTCAGTGACCGTTTTATAGTGTAAACAGGGGAAAAAAATATATGGTTTTTATTTATGACAAGTTGGGAAGAATATAAAGAGCAGAACGAAGTTTAGTTTTGACATAGACAGGATCACTCTTACGAACATATTGAAAGGTTTCTTGACTAGAAATTTCAGTATCTAATACGGGACCGGAGTTTCCGTTAGCGAGACATTCAATGATCACATTGATACCACCAATTTGATTCAACTGCAAAGCAACCTTAAATGGTATAATCTCATTTTCTTCTACTTCTGGTAAATAAGGCATATTAAATCGAACTTCCAAAACCTTTGTATGGCTCTTATTCACACGCTTCCATTCTGGTTCATTTATTTCGCTATAATCACAAGAAAAAATGGCTAAACACAACAACAAAAAACAAGTTAGGTGTTTTCAGAAAAGGAAAACAAAAATATAAATATAAATAAAACAAAATGTTACCAATCACTGCATTTTTTGGGTATTCAATAAACACTTGCTTTTCATAAACAAGCGTTTTTCCTTCATCAGCTTCCTCGTTCTTCTTTACAAAGTATTCTAACCGAGACTTGAAATATTCTTCACCATCGTTAGCAATGAATGTTTCTCTTTCCGAAAGAGATTGCCCTTGTTCCTTAATAAAAGGCGCATGTACCTCCAAGGCGTAAGACAGCCCAACCACCTTATTTGAAATCATGCGAGGTCTTTGGGCGTAAGACACGGCGCCTTCCGAAATGGCTGTAACTGCATTTTTGGGAACAACCACTTTAATATCAAGTAGTTTATATTTGTTGATCAATGTTTTCTGCAAGTACTTGCACTGAGAGAATCCTCCCACAAGCAAAATAACATGAACATCTTCTCCCTTCATCTTTTCAATCTGTCGATCGATAAGTGCTTCAATCTTGCATACCACTGGACGGAATACTTTCTCCTCTAATTCTTTACAGTGGATCTTTAAAACGTTGCCTTGGATTCTGGTTCTTCCCGAGGTGGGCCGAGCATTGTACGTAGGTGCAGGTAGAATTACGCTGTAATAACGATCAGTGGTATCACTAGGATTAAAATCATGCTACCAAAAAAAAAAAAAATCAGTATCGATATCACTCTGTGTTTTTTTCTTATACGTATATTTACTTTAATCTTCATAAAACTACTTGCAGTCTTTGAAAAATCAACATCATCACCTAAATCATACCCAATATCAGCATAAAACGCCTTCATGTACTTTCTAAATCTGCGTTCAAGGTACACAGAACCACACGTATCTCCTTCACCGTTTCCAATCTGATAAATAACTTCAGACCCTTCTTCATTATTCTTCAAGCAAAAAGTAACTAAATCGACAGTTCCTCCTCCTGCATCACAAACAACAAAATTAAAGGCTCCATCTTTTTTATAGTCCTGGTAGTATGTTTCGCACGCTAATGCAGCTGCTTCAGGCTCAGTGATAATTAACAATTTATCGTGTTGTCCTTTTTCGATTAGCCCAGCCTTGATAGCAGCCAATACCATGGTATCTTTGGCCTCTCGATCCCACATGGCAGGCACCGTAATCACATAGCTAAACACCAACCTTTCAGGGAAAATTCCAAGCCACTTGCCGGCTTCTCTGTCTCGGATCTGTGCATCGATATATGTTTTAAATAATTTCAAATATTCTGCAATCAAATCAATGGCTTCCACATCTTCCGTGGTAAAACTCTCTCGAATTCTAATAATATTCTCGTTCACTTCACCGTAGTATTTTTTGACGGATTCAGGTGATAAAAATAATTTAAAGTTTTCTAATAGTCTTTCAGAGTATCGAAGTTGATGTTCTTTGGCTTTTTGGCCCCATTTGCTTGTCGTCTTTTGGGATTTGGTGTTGTAAACCAGTAGTGTAGGGGCTTTGGCGTACTTTTTGAGGTCTTGCTTTGGCCTATAATAAAAGAGTCAATTAAACTCTTTAGTATCTATCTTTTTTTTTTTTTACCATGATGTTAGTGGCCTTATCGACATGTTTTTCTCTCCAAAGCCAGCATACGAACATCCAGAATGTGTAGTACCAAAATCTAAACGTACACAACATCAGTATTTTTTTTTTTCAAGCGCGCGATTTTATAATTTTAAAATACGTACCAATTCCAACAATAAAATCACACTTTTTAACAGCTTCTGGTTTTTTTCCACTCTCAGTGACAACCGAATCCTCATGAGAAAAGGGAATTTGCGATACATTTGTTCGTAAGGCAAACGCAACTGCGCCTCGAGAGACAGCGTCCAGAGACATATGATCAATGACGGTATGACGCTTTTGGAATAATCCGCCCGACGCACTGGTCAAGGCATCAATGAAATTATAATCAGAACCAAATTTACCGGTCAAGAATATCCTTTCACATTCCTCTTGATCGACTTCTAAAATACTGTTGATAACGTGATTGATAAATGGTAAAAAGACCTCTTGGCTCAATTGAAGAAGTGAAATTTGGATTGGGTTGATGCCTCCTACATCTGTGGTTTTAAAAGGTGACGTGGTAGCGTGATCTTTTATCTCGAGACTTTCAATATCATCCCTATGTGTATCTTCATTGGGTAAACTAAAATGGAACTAAAAAGTAGATTAGGAAAACATCTTTTTTTGCTGTATATCGATTATTTACCTTTACGGATTCTATAAATTCAAGAACTGCAGCTTCAATTGTAGGTCTATTAATTTTAAGATCTTGTGCATTCTCTACCAAATAATTTCTTAAACTGTTTTCTAAACACATTGAACCTTGCCCAGCGTGCTCAGAAAGAAGTGATACAGTACTAAGAGACTCAGTAACACTAACATTTATTTTCGAGATACCAAAAGTAGTATGGCCAATATCACACACCAAGTAATGTTTACCGCCTACCGTTTTACTTAATTTACGATCCCACCCAAGACAATTATACGCAGCTGCTTCTGATTCAGTCACAAACATCAGTCTATCCTCTGCTTCTTCTTCCGTTATAATCCCAGCCTCGATAAAACAACAAGTCATCAGGTCACGATGTGGCAACGGGCATGCGATGCAGTAACGACAGTCCTCAACTTTAAATGGTGTGTGACTAACGATTTCTTGCGCTGATATTTTCTCAATTGCGGCACCGTGTAACTTTTTTAAATAATCAGTAACCACCTTTTCAATAGTTAAACCTGCTTGCTCTAATTCCTCAAGTACACCGTCGGTACCGCATATATACTCTTTAATGTGCTTTATGTACACGTCTCCTTCCGAAACGGTAGGTTCCGATATCTCGAGACCCCAGATCATACTGTCTTCGTGGTCAATTTTACCATCTTTATAGAGAATCGAAGTAGGCACTTGGCTACATGGTTTTTTGATATTCTCGGTCCTAATCAAATAAAGTTGAATATGGCAGGATCAATGCCAAAAAAAAATATTACCAGTTATCGACTGTGTGTATTTTAAAAGCATCGTTTCTATGAGCCACTGAAACACTCGACGTGATGCCACCGAACTCTATAATGTAAAAAAAAAATCACTGTTAATAAATCATTTTACGCGGCTTTCCCCTCTCTCCTTTTTTTTTAAAAAAAAATTTGACGTTACCTATTCCTACAACAAAACGATATTTTTCGAAATTTGATGGAAACATACGTATATATAAAAAAAAAAAAAAGATAACTATGGGAAAAAGGGGATGGGGGAGACTAAAATAAAAAAAATAATCATATTTTTGAATTTAATGGCTGAGCACCTTTACACAAAAACCAAGCGTTATTTGAATTAAGCGTAAAAAACAACAAAGTCGCTATAGTTTTTTGCCGTTTTTTTTTAACTGGTGTAACTGTTTATGTACTTAGTTGTCATAAAATATGGTAAATTATGCCCCCCTGTATTTTACTCGTGGAGGATAAACTGCGAATTTTTATTAAAGCAAATATTTGTTTGTAATTTCAAAAACTTTTTTTTTTTTTTGCGTCAATCCAAATGAAAGGTACAAGCATATAAAATGGGAATTACCAACATCCCCTTTTTTTTGGGAATTAAATATCAGTTTAATGTCATTCGAGGTCTTTGAGCGTAAGACACCGCTCCTTAAAAGCATGTTGTAGGTAGCAACTTAAAATCATGTCGCAGGTAACAGCGTAAAAGCATGTTGTAGGTAACAACTTCCGAAATAGCAGTAACAGCATTGCTGGGAATAACAATTCGAATTGATCGAAATGTTCTAGTCAACCTTTGCCTCAAGTAAGAATTTCTTGAGAAACCACCTACTAATATGATCACATCAATCCTTCCCTCTGTCGTCTTGCTAATTTGGGTTTCTATCAACGTTTCAACGCGACCAGTAATCGGGTTAGATATTTTGTCCTTCATATCCTTTCAACTGATTTTAACAGTTTTCCCTTTACTACTCTCCCATTTGTATTGTAGCAGCCGGGTATCGTTCTTCCTAAAGTAACTGTGTCATATGAATCATTATCATCAGATGGTTCAAATTCGGTCTATACGAAAAAGATATTGTTAGCAGTTAGCACTGCCTGCAATATATGAATACAATTTACGAGGGGAGGTTTACCTTCAACTTGTTAATGAACATCTCCACAAGCAAGCTTAAATCGGCTGAATTGTTAGGCAAGCATTCTTTAAATTTATCATTAAGATAAGTAGAGCCACATGTATCACCTTCACCATCTCCAATTCGGTAAATAATGTTTCGTTTTTCTTAGGGGCCACAGCCTAAATTTTTACTCCATCAGTATCTTTTTCCAAACAAAAAGTAACCAAATTAACCGTGTCTTCACCAACATAGCATACAATAAAATTAACAGCGCTAACTCTATTATAATCTTTGTAATACATTTCACAACTTAATGCAGCAGCTTCTGGTTCAGTAATCATTAATAAATTTTGACGCTGATTGTTTTTGACAAAACAGGAATAGTAAGCACATAAAAAAAAGTAAGCCTGTTATTATTTTCAGCCTTTTAATATGTTTTTCAGCATGGTTTTTAAATAAACTCAGGTAATTTCCAATGAGCTCTACTACAATGGTTCCTTCTATAGCAAAGACCTATGTAATTTGCCTGATTTCATTATTTTTTATCCCGTACTGTTTGTTGGCATTGGTAGGCAATAGAAATAATTTAAAGTAACCAAGTAAAACATCGTTAGGGTTTAGGTTGGAAATTTTGGCTACTTGGCCCCATTTTTTATAGTAGATCGGATTCTTTCGAGATTGATGTGTTCTTGCTTTGGCCTAGAAATAAAATTAAGCGAGACACAACATTACAGGAGGAGGGAGAGGGGTTCATTTACCAGTTTTTTTTTAATTGGTTTGATTGTGGCTGGATAGATTATTTCGCTCATCAACTCGACGAGCATATGAGATCCCGAATAGGTGGTACCAAAATCTATGCAACGTCAATAAAACAGTTTACTACTTTTTGGATAAAATACATTTGCGCTTACCAAGTGCAGCGGTAATGTCACACTGGTCGACATGGTTCATACAACCTTTGGGAGAGCCCGGTACATCGTCATTTTCAGGCTTAACTGGTTTTATAAAGTCACCGTACTAGTTAACTGTGATGGTTTCTATACATGGTATATTCCTATCATTCACGTACTTGTTTTTCTATGTAATAATCTTTCGTCCTACCATCTAATAATCCACAATTTTTGTTTTCTTTAAAAAACAAAAAAGAAGATTTATCCCAGTAATTCACACAAGCAAAGACGAAAGCGAATTATTGTAGCACCCAACTAGGCTGAGTGAACACAAATGAAATATATCTAATGTTCTACGAGTACACTAAATGCTATGTTTATGAATTCCAAAAAAAAAAAAAAAAAAAGTTTATCTACTCCAAGCTGTGTAACTTTGTTCGGGAATCACCAAAGAGATAAAGTTGTGCAATTACACAGGTGTTCAAGGGTACGACATTAGATATACTTGGAACAAAGAAAGTATGAGATGTGTCTTTCAGTTTTAGTGAATACTCTACCGGCTAGACGGGAACAGCCTACTTTTTTTAAAATAAAATAGTCGGATCAAAGTTTTTTTGATCCATTTTAGAAATGAGGCTTGACAAGTGTAACTTTAAATTAAAAAAAAAAACCGAAACTGTAAAGTTCCCGTAATAAACAGAAAGAAAAAACGAGGCTTGTTTTACTTATTAGAAGAAGGAGAAAAAAAAAAGAGCTCAAAAGCGACTAATTATTACTAATTTTGAATGTTTTTGTAATCCTTGAAAATAGCGATGCTGTCCTCCTACAATAATAAATGGGTTAGTTATAGTGAAAATTGCGTAAACATAGATTTACCTACTGCGGCTTTAATCTTTCGGTTTGTTTCTTCGCCAAGTTCGGCGTCACGACTTGATGGTGTAATTGTTCCGTCTCTTCACGAAGTTCAGGAGTAGAGGCCTGAAAGCTAAAGGATTGTCTTGTCGTTTGTCTTGTCGTTTCATCTCCAAAAATAGTATCAATCTTAATCTCTGTTTGTCCCAAATACATACGAATTGTCAGCGGCACCATATCACCGTCTTTTTTTTTAGGATCTTTAGGCGTTTCAATATTAAATTTGAAAACCTCTTCAGCTCTAGGGTCTCTCACGTTGAGTAACTTCTGATCATTTTGATGATCAGAAGCATATATAGCTAGATGAAAAAGCGGTTTAGAATTATTTTAGGAAACTATATGTATGTACGTGTACATGATTATTTAGAGTACTATACCTGCGTACGTATTGTTAGGATACTCTACATAGTATAGCTTCTCCAAGTATTGGTATGTTTTTACTGAAGAATGCATACAAGCAAAGTTATCGTATTTGAATTTAGTATATTCGTTACCCTTCATTGTTTTGAATTTGTTCATAGCAGGATCCTTTACAGAGTTAAAGGGCAACATAACTTCGACGCCGTATGATCTACGTATAATTCTTTGCGTGATCACATTAGGGTTTAATGCAAGTGCAACAGCACCTCGAACTACGGATTGATCATATTGTTCTGGAGAATAAACAGGAATCTTTGAATACTCATCTCGTACTTTCTTTTGGAGATATCTAGACTGTCCTAAACCACCTGTCAAAATAATGACGTCCACTGCGTTAACATCCTCTTTTCTTTGGGAGGAAATTTTAAATTGGTCTTTGATTAACTTTAGTACATCGTCCGTGACAGGTTCAAACACTTGGGCTGAGAGTTCGTTTGGCGTTACCTCTAACTTTAATCCCTTAAGCTTAGCTTTTTCATCTGGTATATCTATTTCAATATTTTTGCTATCGCTGGCCATGAAACGATCCTTTAAATACGTATTTGTTTAGTATTATTTGTTTGTTGATTTTTTTTAGTAGAAAGTGCTCAACTTACTTTAATGCTGATGGCGAATTGGTTCACCATTTGCTCTAGTGCGTAATCTGATACTCTATAATCCATGTCGTAACACTTTCTGGAAATAAGTTTTCTGAAACGGTCATCCAAGAATGAGGCACCACATATACCACCTGATCCGGGAGTTACTTCATTAATTGAGTATCCTTCAGCTATTTTAAAAAGGTCGTACGTTGCCATATCGACCGTTCCGCCGCCGGCGTCACATACTAACGCACGCATTTGTGCCTTGTCTTGAAACTGCTTCACAAAGTCCGGAGACTTTGTGTAAAACATTGCGGCTGCTTCCGGTTCGTTTACAAGCATTAGTCTGCAAGGATGGTCATAGTCATGAATGATTTCAGCCATGACAGCGGCATCACGCATATATTTTTTAGTTCTATCGCTCCAAATGGTTGGTACAGTAAGACAATAGCGAAAATTGGAAGGTCCATTACCAATTAGCGTTTTCATAGTTTCTAAAATCCTTGCATGTAAAGCTTTAAGATAACTGGCAATATACTTTACAGCAATCAACTCGTCAAAATCTTCATTCGTAATTTCATTTAATAATAGCTTGAAACGAGCAAGAAGTTTTCCAGAATTTTCGGGGCTATAATAGTTTTCGTATGCCTCCGTTCCCCATAGTTTTTGTTCGTGAAGTCTTTGATCGTAAAGTGAATACGAAGGTATTTGCATAAGCGGTTTACTACAGAAGTGAGGGAATAGGTGTTAGGCACACACATCTTTTAAGTTCCCTGATCTATAAAATTTACTCAAACTCGACTGGTGTACTGGGAGCAGTTGATTGATAATACCACTTCGAAAAACTTGTACCAAAATCTTAAAAAAAACAAACAAACAAATATACGTTAAAGCCCATGGTACATCTATATAAAAAAAGAAGGGTGTGCCTACCTATCCCAATCACATGAGTGTAGCTGGAATAGCTAAAGTCGTAATAAGAAGGGTCTTCCTTTTCAACCAATTGGTTAATTCCTTCGTGTATAGGCGTCATTCTTTGGATACTTAATGGTTCATTAAGTCCATGAAAGACAGATCCTTGAGCAGCGGATACATCTTTTTCTGGGATAACAATGATCTCATCTACAACCGTCTTTAGTTTTTCATACAAGTAATCAGAGTTTGAGAACTTTCCAAACAAAAAGAACGCTTTGGGCTCTTGTTCGCGGCACACTTTCAATACGTGCTTACAAATTCGATCAATCACTTTATCATAAACATTCTTCTTTAAGTCATCCGTATTTAGCGTTAAGTAAGGGTCTTTTGATTTCTTGAATGGAGAAGCAGGCTTTGCTATATAGATCTCTTGTTTCTTACCAAAATCTTTATACTAAGAAATACAAGTTTTTTTTTCGTTTTTTTTTGTTTTTTAGTAATGGCTAAGACAATTAAAAACTCTATTTTTAAAACGGTACCTTGATATTTTTTATAAAATTTTGAACCATACTTTCAACGACGGTTTCAAAACTAGCTTGTTCCATGTCTTTATAGTCATCATGCTGGCGTGCAATGACTGAAATATATTCTCTAAAGTTACTGTCCAATTGATTACCACCCAATTCATATTCTGCAAGATTACGCTTAAGTTCCTTGACATCTTTATTTCTTCCATTGCTGATAACTTCTATTGTCTTAATTGTTAAATAATAGTCATCGGCATCGCAAACAATAAATCTATCCCTTAAATTAAGTCCTTCCCTAGTTTTCAGAAAGTACTTGGCCATAGCTGTATAAGAATCCAAAAATACAAGCTTGTCATCTCTATCATTTTCATTATATAAACCGGCTCGCACGATTGAAGCGAAAAAATTTCTTTTATAATCGGGTTCACTAGGATGTTGCAGAGTAAAGCAGTATCTAATCCTTGGTTTAAGATTAGGGTTATTAGCGCTCTGCTTTATCTTTTTTAAAATGTTTTCGTTGAAAATCCTTAAAAAATCAGCAACACAATCCTTTGGATCTTTTCCACTTGTAAAATTTTCTGTGAGACTATGAGGAAGTTCCTTGTACATAACAGATAACGGAGTCTCTGGTACATTTCCAATACCAATAGGCTGTTTATTTCTTTTTGAATACGTTATTGTAGTCGGTACTGTGGTGATCAGTGCGGACTGTCTAGGCCTAAAAAAAATGAAATGTTCAATTATTTTTTTTTAAAAAAAAACGTTGCATTTCATTTCATTTCCTATTACCAGTTACGAACAATTTCAATTGATTGAGAGTCATCCTCTACAAGGGCGAAACAACAACAAGAGTAAGTCGTACCAAAATCTAGTTTTTTATATTATTTTAGTTTAAATCAATGTAGGACATAAACTAAATGAACGTACCGATGCCGACAACATAATCATACTCATCTTTAAACATATTATGATTTAAACTTTGTGAATGAAAAAGGAAGAAAAAAGGAATAAAAGGGTAATAACAAATATATATTTCTTTTTGGAAGGGCCCATCTGGTCACACGGGTGTTACTATAAATCCCTTTTTACATAAATCCCCCAATTTAAGTCATAACCAGAAATTCTTCCACGAGACATTTTCATTTAGCAGCCATATATTTACTTTATACTTAGGAGGGGAAGGGGGCGGTCTATGCAAAAAATCATGTACCTCTTCATTGTTGTAGAAAATGTGGCACTTTTCTTCTACAATTTCATCGGTATTTGAAGTATGCACACTTCGCTTCGCCCATAGTGTAGGACAAGTGTTTTTATTTTTAGCATGGCATAGTTCGACATCTCAGAAACGTATTCGGTTACAAAAAGAAATATTTATTACGTAGTAATGAACAATAAAAATTACTAAGCAAAGTTGAAGAAAAAAGAAACGTGAACTATATCGATTAAAACGTATCTTTACAAACATCAACGTGGTTTTATTTATATTCTATTTTAAATTTGAAAGAGAAGAAAGAAACCATTTCGTTATTAATTCTTCATTGTTAATAGTTCTTACTATTCATATAACACTAGTTTGCAGGCACTTTTACTAACAGATTAAAAGCATAAAATATCTATTGTTTGGCTTCGCCTCTTCTTCTACGGTTGGCTGATTCTTAAAGTGCCGAAAAAAAAATCCACATTTTGTGGTCTTGAAACATGACAGGCTAGTTTTCCTATTTTTTTTTTATTTGTATTTTTACCAGCTTACATTATATAGATAGTTTAGAGAAAAAAAAAGTATGGCTTACAGACAATTATTAAAGAGGATAACAACTAGAAACTATTCTACACAAAAGGCCCTATTCCTTAGTGAAAAACAAATACAATCACTAGACCAAGTTACTGAAAGGTAAATAATAAATATACAAAGTTAGATCTAGATCGTACTCTTAACTCAATGCCTTCCCCCCATAAAGTGAGTTACTTGTAGAAGAGGTCAATATCAATTCAGAACATTATGTTAGAGGATCAGAGGAAGCAGCCTTTGGAAGTAAGAGAATCGGTTGTGTAGAACTCCCTAAACCCTTAATGAAAAGCATTCAGGATCTAGTAGAAGGTAATTCAAATAAGACAACATTTAGGCTCGATAACTTACCCAAAGTTAAATGACAGGTCAAGACAAACGATTGATCAGAACTGACGCACTTCGATTATACGATGCTTTAAGGTCAACTGCCAGAATACCAAAAGAAACCGATGACTTTGACGGAACTAGAAGCGCAAAAAAGATTCGTAAAGCCACTGCGTCAGTTGTTGAGCCACATAAAGTATCATATGGCCCTCGTGAATCCGTTGCATATGCTGCAGGTGTATTACCATCGACTTATGCCGCAGTTACAAACGTTATGAAGGAAATTTCTAGTAGAATAAGCGATTTTAGACCACGATCCATGCTTGATTTTGGTACTGGACCTGGTACAGCTATTTGGTAGGTTGCGTTGGTTACAGTTGCAAGGTACAAGACTAATGATATAATTTAGGGCCGCAAAAGAACATTTTAAATTAGAGAAATGTGTAGGCGTAGATCTTTCCGAGGATATGTTGAGAGTAGCAGAGCAAATTGAGGGTATACAATTATAAATATATATAAAAATATTAGCATTACAAAATACTAAATATATTTTATATGTATATCTCTCAGAGTCAATCAAGTTAGAAGATAGTACACCGGTAGAATTCAAACGTTTCTTATCAGTAGATCCAAAGGTAGACATGATAATGATATATATGTGTTTGTACCGTTGCTAAATTTGTATCCTATAGGCACCAAAAACGGACTTAGTCGTAAGCTCTTTTACGCTTGGCGAGATCTCTTCGGCAGCGCTTCAAAAATCTACTGTCGAACAATTATGGGAGCAAACAGGTGATATGCTTGTGTTAATTGATAGAGGAACACCTGTTGGATTTTCTAATATAGTAAGAGCTAGACAATGGATTTTAGATATGGAAGGAACTAATGCTCATGTTGTTGCACCCGTAAGTGCTATCACGTATCATATTATAAACAATATGACTAAATGTATTCTAAATATTATTTTAACAAGTGTCCCCATGAAAAGCCCTGTCCTCTATTATTCTCACCCGAAGCTAAACCGAATGACCTGTGGTGTCACTTTTCACAAAGGGTACAACGTCCCACCTTTTTAATGAAAACAAAACATTCCAAATTTAATACAGAAGATTCCAAATACTCTTATGTCGTGTTACGAAAAGGTGCAAGACCAGCCAAGTCATCTTCTATCGAAAGTCAAGCTTATCATTGGCCTAGATTAATTCAACCACCTTTAAAGAAAAATGGGCACATCGTTATGGATACTTGTTCAACAAATGGTGAAATTCAACGCATGGTTATTCCTAAATCACAAGGTAAAATACCTTATAGAGATGCAAGAAAAGCAATGTGGGGTGATTCATTCCCTCATTTATCGAAAAATAAGATTGTCACTCGTGTATCTGAAGGAATAGCAAAGGAAGAATAAGTAGTTTTTTTTTATTTTTTATTTATATATTATAAAATTACAGGGTTGAAATGGTACACATTATTATTATTGATCATCGTCATTAGAAGGGATCGGATTCTATAATAATAATAAAAAAAAAAAAAGTCAGGTTGTAATTATATAAATTGAAAGGATTATGAATTGCTTACGGTTGCACTATAAAGTATTTGTGCCTTCAATTCGTCTAAATATACATATTAGTAACGCATTAATAGACTGTATATTTGAATCACTTTTTTTTTTACCAAATTTTGCTTCACTCAGTGGTGAAAATCGAATCATATTATTATCAGGGAAATGGTCAAATAAATACGACTCGGTAATGGACAGTTGAGCACATTGTTGAGCGAGTTTACCAAACACATTGATATCTGTACGGTATAATCGATAGGCTTCCTTATTAAAGCAATACTTGTCATTTAATCCATCTAATACAACCTTTTTAAACATATTTTTTAAATAATGAAGTATATGAAAGATATAATCTTGATAAGGTCTCCAAATTGGGAACTGTTGAGAAATCGATACGTTGCCATTGACATCAACCAACGGATGAAACATGTCTGTCAAAAACGTAATGGACGGTGGTTGATTAGGGTAGTTTTGAGGGATCGATAACCGAAACTTAAAGGTACCCGATTTATAAAACCCTTTATGAACAAATAAAACACCATACCAAACATATAGATCATCAGAAGAAGGCATAACATAAACACCCAAAGGACAATGGTTTGGGTTTCTTAAATTGATACTATATTAAAGTAGTTAGTAAGTTGTTAATTAACCCACGTTTATGTACGAATGTAGGTCTTTACAATTCTGTCATGATTTCGTATCTACTGAAATACTCTGATGTCAAACGAGGTGCTTTTGGTATAGGTTCGCCTGTATCGTCTTCATCTTCATCATAAATTGAATGGAGTCCACCTATAGAAGGTTGCTCTTGAGGTTGTGAAGCTCTTTTGGAAATTACACTTCGAGTACGATCAAGTAACGAGCCTACTGAAGACCTTTTATTCGCATGCTGTAAACTACTCGTGCGTTTGGGTGTAATATTCTAAATAAGTAAGTAAGAGAGAGGCATGAGCGAATTAACTTATTCTCATGTTAAACTTTTGCTTACATTATTCATTATGTTTAATAGGTAAAAAATAAAGTATAATTATAAAAAATTGCGATTGTTCTTCTTTACAGAAAATTTAGACTCAGGTTGTACTTACCGAAAATATGAAGTAGTTTCTTTTGGCATTAGAATTGTAAACTCTGGATACTCTTTTTCGGTTATTTTATTTACAAGACATTTGTCTCTTCAGACTCGCATTGAATTTTGATATATATTACATAACCAAGCTCTATAATTAGCACTAAAGGCTTTAGTAGCAGTACCAGAACTTGTTAATAAGTATTGAATTTAAATAAAGGGGTATTTGAAGGAGAAGAATATAAGCTCCTATCGATCAAACAAATTGTGTGCGTTAGTACCCTTTGAATAGATTTAATACACACCTAATTTATTTTTCTTTAAAAAGGTACACGGTCTCATCTAATATGTGTAATGAATATTTCTGATAAAAAGAAGATCTATTCGGAAATGAATTCCATCCTACTATTAATACTTTATATTCCAAACAGAGTGTTCTTGTAGCTGCACGGGTATGGCTATATTATAGAAAAAAAGGGGATCAGGGAAGGGACGTTTTTAGTTAAAGCAATAATATCTGCATGATTCCTGCAAAAGGTCTTTAGGTCATAGAATATTTTGCAAACAAAAAATAAAAACCAACCTTGCTACGTCTCGGTAAATTTTAATATTACCCAACTCGCTAATGTTTACCATACAGATATAAAAAGACCGTAGCATGCGGATAATTTGGTAAGTTTTACTTTTACATAATTCGCTGTTTTCCACGAATGATGATAATAGTGGCGTTAAACCGAAGGATTGAGAAATACACTCTTAAATCGAACACTTTTAAACAGAGCCGCTACTGTAAAAGTATTTATCTTATCCGATCACAATAATCCTTAAAGGTGGCATGTTTCGCTGCGTTCATCATACTTTTCGTCAAATGATCGGCCGTATCTAATTAACGTAACAGAGATACCTCTATAAAAGCCAGCAATACCATTTCTAGAATAAATACCTTGCATATAATGCTTTGCGTTTTTACAGGTTGGGTTACGTTGCAAAGTTTCTTTTCGGATCAAGGTCTTTACCAAGTCAAGTGGAAGACCACGATCCAACACATGACGCCACAGATACCACCAGATCAAGGAACTATGTGAGTGGTGAACCTGTAGAAGTTTTTTCTCCTCCACTCAAAAACGTATTTTGTAGGTTCATATACACTTAAATAAACTGATGTTTCTATTGTATCTCTGACTATGTGTAGGTATATATAAATAAATGTATAAAATACCTTTAAATTAAGCTCTTTTAGTTTATCTTTACTCTTTATTTTATTTTGTACCTGAATTTCCTTGGATCTTACTTTCCGTTTAACTTTTTATTTGATGCACACTTTTCTTACTGTGTATTACATCATTGTACTCTTTTTACACTTTACTGCACTATCTATCAATTAACACTATAAAAAAACTGGAATTATTAATCTCTGTTTACTGTTTTCTAAACAAATGCATTATGTTGCTCGCGGCGATGTTTTGAAAATAGACATTCAGTTTGTTGGCGGGTATTGTAATAGCTTACTGCGTGAAGTGAGGTGGATCTTTTTTTAAGTGGTGAAGTGAAATGGATCTTTTTTTCTGTGGTGAAATGGAATGGACCCTCATTTTTTGTGTGGTAGAATGGATCTTTTTTTTCTGTGGTCTCACAAATACTTCTTTTGACAGGTACAAATGAAAGTTTACATAAACACATTCAAGTAAACCCTGTTTTAACCTTCACTTCTTGTCATTTCACTTTTATTAGCTTTAATGTCAATCATTTTAAAACATTAAGCATCTAAAGGGGTTTTTTCTTCTGATCCATTCCTTTTTTTTTTATTTCTCTAGAATATAATTTCTTTCTCCTCCCTTTGAAACACTGCTATTTATAATTGTACTGGCTTTTGAAAGCAACAAGACATAACGGTTGCTAAAGTGGCTTTTGACGAGCTGTTTGTCTCCTTCTCCCCTCCTCATTTACGAGCGGTTAATGCAGACTTTCCCACCTGGTTGAAACGGCATCCACAACCATGCGGATATCGCTAAGTGTTGTAGTTGGAGGTATTCAGTCTTCTGATAAAAAAAACTTTAGTGATTTGACTCGTTCTTTTTGTTGGATATTGCCAGTAATGTCAATGGGTTTGTAAAAGCAATGACCAACTTTTGATGATTCTGATTTCTGGCGAGTATATTCTACCTTGGCGGGCTCTGTCTCCTTCTCTCTCATCCTCGTTTACGAGCGGTTCGCGCAGTCCCCCTTTTAACCTGCGTATAATGGTACACCAACCATGCGGATATCGTAGGGAGGTTGGATTGATGGTTCCCGTCTCGGTAGTCTTCTCTAAGGAAAACAATATCATTAAGTAGTTGCGTTGTTGTGGATACTTATCCTTTGGCATCATCATCTTTTTTTTTATATTTATGTATGTGTTTATTTTTATATTTAGATACATGTATATATATTTTTTTCACGTATATATATGAACATGATGAGACTTCAGCTAGTGTACCTCCTCGTGGTTAGTCTTGGGAAACTTTCACTTTGGAAACTTTTTTTGTTTCCTTATTGTAAAGGCCAAAGCACTAGTAACATTTTTTTAATAATAATAATAAAAAGTAGTTGTTTTAAAATATATAAAGGAGCAGCATGATCTTCTGCTATTTTTCGATTTGAAAAAGTGTAGCCCTTGTTCTCTCGATGGCGGTAGGATTAGGAAGAACGGTATCCTTTTGTAAGGACATAAAAAGTTAAAAATAAATAAGATATAAGCTTCCTTAAAAAGTACACAAATATAAAAAAAATACTTACTGGGTGGTGTGCATTATAAAGAGAAAAAAAGGTGTTTCTTTTTTAAAGCTTAGGCTGACAAAATGGTTGTTGATCTTTATCATTTTTATGTACAATTGTTTCGCGGAAGAAAGTTCAAAATAAAACGCTGTGACATTTTTATTTTTTAAAAGTTGTTAATATTTTTTCTGGATGATTCAATCCTCTTTACTTGGTATTTTTATTAAGAACATCATTACGCTGCAGATGAATAATATTTTAAAATAAACAAATTGACAAGGAAAAGGTGTGGGATTTAGAAAAATTCTGTAAGCTGCAGTTTCAACTATGTTCTCTTTAATTAAACTTTTTAAGCCGACTTCATTGTTTTTTCTTATCCTGTGGCGAAATAAGGAGGTTCTACACGGGTGTAGCACATTTGAACTCGCATCTCGAAAAAAGGTTATTGATATCAAAATACACGTTCATTTTGACTTGGATATCACTGTTTATTTTATAATGATAAATTTACAAAAGGAGAGTGGGATTTTTTTATTGTTATTTTTGTTATTATTGAGAGAAAGGGTTTTCGATTTCTTCCATACCATCAAAAGGTGAAATAAGAATAACAGCGGTTCCACGAAGTACTGATAAACCTAATTGTCTAGTCTTTTCGGTGATGTATCCAGTCTCCAAATCTATTCGCGCAAAAAACATATATGGTCAATATTCACTTTTCCTTCTTAAAGCACTATACCATTATACTTTTTTTTTTATTTTACCTTTTTGGTACTCAATTGTGTTATCCAAGACCAAGTTTAATAAGGGATCGTAACCCATCAAGGTACCCACAACTAATAAAAGAAGCTGTCAGTATATATATTATTCTTTCCATCTCTTTGGTTTTTTTTTCAAAGCATGTACCTTCTCTTCCACCGTTGAATCGAACGCGAATTTTTTTTTCCATATATTTACTTAAATCTAAGATAGATTCCTTCTTGGGTTTATCCTGTTGATTATGATATCCACCACGTCCTCCTCTTCCACCTCTATTACCACCTCTACCTCCACGTTCGCCTCTGTTATTATAGTGACCGCGACCCTATAATAATAATAATAATAATAATAATAATAATAATCTAGGTTAAAATCTAGAAACGGATCTTTGCGATCGTATCAACTTACTCTTTCAGACATATTTTATAGCTTAATATTTATAACAAGTTAGTACCAGCAACATTTCATCTAAAAAAAACTTTGACTTACCGTTTTGATAGTTTGTTCAAAAAAGAATTATTTTCAAAAAACAAAAAGGAAAAGGGCGTCAAACACCCAGTGGTCTTACGTCATCTGGAGAGCCCAATCAAACGAGTGTAATTTTTTTCTTTCTTTTTAAATGATAGTCCAACTTTTTTGCTTATACTCATTTCTTACAACTATAAATACAAGATCAAAGTATAATCCATGAGCTCACCTAAAGAAACGATTGAATCGAAAGAGGACTTTCAAGAAACTAAACAAGTTGAAGATAAATCAAGTGATGATAATATAGATACGTCTAATGAGAATAAAGAAGATACATCTAATCCAGAGAGTTCGAGTTTATGGACAGCAGTTTGGGACGACAATGCTCAAGCTTATTATTGGTGGAATACAGAAACAAACGAAACGACTTGGATTAACCCAGAACAACCCATCGCAGACTATAGTGTAGCAACACCAACAGCAGTAACACCAAGTAACCCACTGGATTTTTTATTAGATAGAATTGATACAGACGTCAAAAAACAACTGGACGGAGAAGAGCCA
Organism: Helicostylum pulchrum; assembly: GCA_025677825.1. Lineage (NCBI taxonomy): Eukaryota > Fungi > Mucoromycota > Mucoromycetes > Mucorales > Mucoraceae > Helicostylum > Helicostylum pulchrum. The sequence goes on along the minus strand of JAIXMO010000038.1, from coordinate 250,845 downwards.
AGTCGTTCGCCTAGTTATCAGAGCTACGATCAGTATTTCGAACCTTCTGAAGCCTCGTATGCCACAACTGCACATTTTAATTCTAGAACAGGTAGATTTACAACTCAAGAAGACGCCAGTCGATTAAATCCAGACAACCTTACTATAGAAAATCGCGCTACTAGACAAATGCAATTTTATTTTGACGTTGATAGATATACAGAAGAAAGGAATATGCAAAGAGAATACACTGCAGATGGTAGAGTAGGTAAAAAGAAGCAATTGACTCGTAAAGAAGTTGAATACTTTAAAAAGATGAAGAAGGAAAAGAAGTCGAAAAAGGCTAGAGAGTGGTTAATGCAATAGACCACTGATTTTTTTTCCGGAGAGAAAGAATATTAAATAAAGAAAACGAATTTAGAAAAAAAAAAGGAGTTTTTTTTTATGGATTTAAGACGTGTGGTTACAAACGTTACATAGTACATTTTTTGCTTAAGTGTCGTCAGGGCAAATAGCTTTACGCACAAGCTGACTTGAATTTTGAATGGACATGTCTCACCAACGTATTTTTTTGTTATCATGCAATAAATAGTAATGCGATAAATAGTAGATACTAAGTAATTCGTGTAAAGTAGAAAGTTATAGCTCCCAAAGAAAAAAGGGTATTGGCAATGCTTATAAACGAGGTACTTGATAGATCAGTAAAAGCAAGTATTATAAAGCGTGTACTTGTCAAAGTAGAATCCCAGACCATCAACCCCGCTAAAGGTTTGATACTAGTGAGTGAGCACTATGGTATATATAGAAAGAGTATACTCTCTGTCTCTCTCTAGTAGTAGTTTAGTACCTGAACGCATACCTTTTTCAGCATTGGCTTCCATACCTTTCTGTCAAAGAAGTCACATTTTTTTTTTGCAAGTTGTCGGAAATAACAGTCAAAGTTTGATGAATAGCGCGTCTTTTTGATTTTTTCCACTTTATTGTTTACATACACATATAACTTAGAATTATTTTTATTGTAACATATCTAAAGTTAAACGTACTTGAAATATGAGGTAAACTAATGAACTACAATCTTTCCCCCTACCCTATTTTCTTCTTCTTCTGCACATAAAATAAATAATAAAAGCGTATAAAATAAAAAAACGTTAACAATAATTCTAAACAGTAACAAGAAATTCTCAAGATCAAAAAAGAGTGATGGTGGTAATGTGCCCAATTTTGTTTTCAACTTCTCCGGTAGCCAACCTGGTAGTCCTTTAGCTTCACCTGGTGGATTTAGTAGTACTCCTGGTAGTCCTGCCCAAGCTGGTACTAACTTTGGTTCAAACACATCTCAATCATTATCATTTGGCGATTCAGCAGCTACTTCGACCCCAACTAATTCTTTTAATTTTAATTCTCCCTCAGCTGCTGCCAGCTCTCCCTTCAACACAAAAAGAGGTCAGTCTGAGGTGGATTTGAGTGCTCCTGAACGTAATCCTATCAGACGTGCTGCTTCCGATTCAGCTTTCGGTAGTCCTACCGGTCAGTCTTTTACATTTGGTTCAAATGCAGCACCGTCTGGTTTAACCAGTCAGCTTTCATTTGGATCTACTGGGAGTCAATCATCTAATATATCATTCAGTACTCCTGCTACTACTACACCTAACATCTCTAGTGCGCCAAGTGGAATTTCGTTCGGGACTCCTGCTGTTGGAACTAGCACTCCTACACCAAGTGGAATTTCTTTTGGATCACCTGCTGCTTCTGCAACTAACACCTCCAGTGCACCAAGTGGAATTTCATTCGGAACACCTACTACGACCGCTGCTACTACCGCTGCAACCAGCACCAACACAATCAACGTTCCTGCTAGTACTTCAACTACTGGATTTAGTTTTGGCTCAATCGCTACTACTGGTACTAGCTCAGTTCCAGCCACAGCACCTTCTTCTGCCTTTACATTTGGAACACCATCTTCAAAGCCTGCTACTTCAACTGCTACATCTTCATTTGGATTTGGAGCCTCGACCATTACACCTTCTACTACCACAGCAAACCCAACCACCACAACTGCTGAAAAACCATCTACATCAGCACCTACGAGTGGATTTTCGTTTGGATCAACACCTGCTATTGTTACTTCTACACCCGCAGCTTCATCCCCTGGATTGTCGTTTGGAAAGCCAGCTGATACCACAAAGTCAGCTACTACTTTTACACCAACTCTTAGTTTTAGTTTACCTTCTACTTCAGCCGCTCCCTTTAACACTACTACCACTACCAGTACAGCCGATAAACCTGCCACTTCTACACCTGCTCCAAGCACAAGTTCTTTATCATTCAGTACACCTAAAACTACAAGTGCTGCGACATCTACTCCAACACTTAGTTTCAATGCTCCATCTACAAGCGCTCCATCTACACCAGCAGCTAGCACATCAACATCTACCACAACTACCACATCAAGCGCCTCCACTGCTGCCCCATCTGCACCTACATCTTCTCTCTTTTCGTTAGGTACAGTTACTTCAGATAAAGATGGTAAGAAAGCAGGTGCTGTGACCAGTGCACCCTTATCGTTTGGTTCCGGAGCTACTTCTACAACTACACCAGCACTCACTATTCCCGCAGCTGATCCTAATAAGCCCAATGCTTTCTCGTTCAGTAAAATCTTGGAAGATTTACGTAGAGTAGAGGCCCAACCACCCAACCAAATGTATGCTTCTTTAATTACACCCGCATTAGCAGCGTTACAGTAAGTTTTATATTTAAATACATGTTTTTTTTCAAAAAAAAGAAAAAATTAAAAAGTTTTTTTGTTATTATTATAGACACAATCAAATTGTATCTCATACCAGTTTCCGTATCGACAACATTTTACCTTCTACTCGCTTTTCAGAGTTGCCTGAACAAGCACAAAAGGAATTGGATGAATTAGAAAAATATGTACGTTTGGAAGGTCAACGTTGTGAATATATCGGAAATCAAAAGGTACCCAAGCATTTGGAGGTAATGGAGAAATCTTCAAAGGATACAGAAGCATTGTCACAGGTAAATATATATAAAAAAGGAGAAGGTATATATGTATATAGTAGAATGATGAATAGTAATATATATGTTTTTGAAAGCAATTGGAAGCCCTTACATGTACATTAAAGATTCAAATGGAATCAATTGTGTCTTTCTATGAAGGTGTCAAGACTCAAACAAGACATGCAAATGAAGGTTGTGCTGTTATAGAAGCTTGTAAACATCCCGGTGATAATGCCAGATGGTTATTTGGACATTCAGAAGATGATGAGTAAGTTACTATTGAGATTTTGGGTTTGGTCCAAGTGCTTACAACTTTATTTTTATTTTTATTTCCAGTTACTTTTCTGTACTTGCTAAGCAATTGCATAGACGTTTGGAGGAATATAAAAAGTGTATTTGGGAGATTGAAAGAACAGCCCAATCTTGGATTCATAATAGAGTTCAATCGCCCCAAGGTAATTTTCTTAAAACGACACTTTTTTATTTTGTACCAGATAATTAACTTGTTTGATATATTAGATGTTGCTGATATTATGCGTGCTCAAAATCAAGCCTTTTTAGCTTTGTCCAATAAGGTCGCTGCATTACATGAAAGTGTAAGCGTGGAAATGAATTATTATAACGAGTATTTAAGAATGTGTTCATAAAAAAAAAAAAAAAATAGTTTGTCATCATTAAAATATAAATAACATTTTCTAAAGTGTCGCTTTTTTTTTAAATGTTGTTGCCGAACATGGCCTAGATTTTTTTTTATTATACATAAAATAAATCACAATTGAAAAATTTTACGCTTAAGCTATAATTTTAGGGTAGTTAGCTAGATATGATGTTTGCATGATATAAAAGCCTACCGTGATGACTGCGCTATCAGGTTAGGTTATCATTTGAACGGAACTTCTTTAGTTGATTAAAACTATTTAGACTTATTCCGAGCTCTTGGTTCGACAGGCCTTTTTGGGACGACTTACCAAGTATACGGCGAGAGATAATACGTCTACTTATTACAGTAAAACAGTAAACTTATCAAGTAGTATTTAGATAACTTAATTTTTGTAGCAATTTTAGTCTGATCTTTCTTTATTAACTATAAATCATTAGGAAGTTAAATTCTCGAACAATAAACGTTTGTACATCAGATTAAATAACGGATAATAGTGATAGATCAATCGGGACCCCTCAATCAAGTACACAAGGGATACAGTATCCAGTTCTATACTAGATTACAGATATAAAGGACGACATTCCAAGATAAGTTTCACAGAACCCAGTTTTTTTTTTTCAAACAAGTTAATTCAACGTGAGAAGTTTTAAAAATAAAAATGTGCTAAAATTAATCTTTTTTATCGCATAAATGAGTAAAATACATTATAGTTGTCACATACAAGTTCTCCCAGAAATTTATCATTTGATTAACTGGTATATAAATCCATAAAAAAAAAAAATATTTTATTTTTCTTTTCTTCATTACTTTTTTTTTTTACAAACAACTCTGACTATACAAGTATAAGTCTCTTGGTATGAACTCCTCTATGTGTCTTTTGGTATAAGCACCTCTTCTACACAAGTACTATGTGTCTTTTGGTTTAAGCTGCTCCCCTATAAGTGTCTTCCGGTCCAGACTCTTTCTTATTACTCTGAAATAACATTTAACTGATGTTATTGCCCATTCTATTGATCCTAAACTATTTACTTATGTCTGAAGGTCGTTCTATCTGTGATCCATTTATTTCACGCCTGGTTGAGCACTTTTGATGTGAACCTTTGATAAATCAGTATGATAGATTGGAAAAAGGTAAATGATAAAATTATTTCTTTTTCTTTCTCTAATAAATGCATGTAGGGACCTGGAAAATCTGGTCGTTACTAGTGGTCTTCTGCGGAAGAATGGGCAACGCCGAAGAACCCGAACCAGAACCTGTACTTGCTACTCCTGCTTCCGGTAATCAAAAACATAGTATCTGGTAAGATAAATTCTCCCGGAAGGTAACATATACAAATAAATTAAATAACATACTAATTTTTTTTTCTAAAAAACTTTTAGTTCTTGCTGATAAACATGCCAAAAGTGACTAGACAACCTGTCGTAGTGCTACTCCCCGTCGTTCCACGTTCTCTCGACCTCCAACAAGTGCTGCTAATACGCTATACCGTTAGTAACTGGGAGGAGTTCGCCAACAACCCTGGACCGGTACCTCAAGCCATTACTACTACTACTACTACTACTACTACTATCTCTACTACTACTAATGGATCTATATCTTTAAGTGATACTACCAGCTCTCCCAATGTACCAAGCAGACCAATTCTAAAAGGGGATTTTTGGGAAAGTATTGGAACTTTGGAAATTCCTTCTAATAACACCTACGCTACCAGTCGCAGCAAGGTTTTTGTCCCGCAAGAGGCCTCTGTCAGTAGAATATTTCTGTTGAAGTTGCTGTATGGAGTAGCAGTGATGCTGGTCATACGTTTTAATCGAAAGAAGATTCATTTAGCTTGGTTCATTTTTCTGAACTTATTTCTGGTACCGTCTCTACAGCTGAAATTGACCTTCAGATGCTTACTTCTGAGGCTGATAACCTCGTTGATTTTGGAGATTTGATTCTGTTGAATGATTCGAACAATTCTCCTCGTGCTAGCCCTATTAACTTGCTGTCGTACCTACTACATCTACTGCTGCTACTACACCTACGCCTACTACTGTTACTGCCTAATCTTCCTGCTAGTTATTAATAGCGAACATTTTGAGGAAAAAGAATGATCTAGCTCTGAAACCGAAAAGAAGGCAATGAATCCTATCCGGCTTCGGATAAAACGTTCTAATGATAGATTTGTCAATCTCAGTTTATACGACGTAAGTTTTGAATAGATATAATACTCTTCTTTTTTTTTAAAAACATTTTTATTTTATTCGTAGGGTGATGATATCGAAGCTGTTGTCCGTAGCTTTTGTAATGAGCACGATATGGAGTATTTCTGGGAGAACTTACTTGGTTTACAGTAAAAAAAAAAGAAGGAGAAATAAAAAATAAAAAAGATCTATTAAAACGTAAGTTAATAAAAAGAGAGCGTATTTACGCACGATGTATTTTACTACTACGCTATATATTTTTTCTGAATATGTATTCCCCATAATAAAAAGACACTTGCCTTGACCTTGAAAGGGACTTCATTGTAAGAGAAAAATAAGATTTTATCGGCGGGTCTTCCGAGACTTGTTCTCTTTCAAAGAATATGGCCTTTAAACGTAAGAGTTAGTATATTCAGCACAAATAGTTCAAAATAAAAATACACTTACACGTTCAATATTTTCATACTCGGTCTTTTTGATTGTAATACCTCATTAAAGGCCGAACTCCACAATCTTTGGAGACCTATCCCACTGTTGCGATTCGTTGAGAAAAAAAGGGTCTTAATCTGATTTTGATGGCGCCCAGTGAACCGTTAAACGTGGGATTCGCTGTTAAACATAAGTAGTCACTTTTTTTTTTCTCTTCCATGGTTTTCAGAACAAAAATAAAAGGGTTATGGATATCTGCGTTATGGATAAAATAATTAAATTAATGGGGAGAAAAACGAGAGGGGAGTATGTGAATCTTAAAGTATTATTTGGTTATCTTGACAGCAGTAGGGACACGCGTAGTTACTATAAACAAAAGCTGGGAAAAGGCGTTTGGATGGTATACGGAAGCCGCAAAATATAATCTAGGTGGTGCACAACATTTTATAGGATACATGTACCAGAATGGACTAGGGAGTAAAGAAGATTATATTTTAGCCATGGAGTGGTACAAAAAACAAAGAAAAATCGACACCGGGACGGTATTGCTGGTATCGGGAGTATGTATGGTGCATGCATAAACGATACAGAAGCTAAGTACTTTATTGCCAATACAAGTATCCTATTGAATATGATACAGCAAAAATAGAACTTCTCCTATTGTTTATGTATATCAATGTGCTCTTATAGACTGCTTACTTAGAAACCACTTTTTTTTTGTAAAAAAAAACACCCCTTAATCGTATATTTTTCTAAATTATTTTTAGATTAAGGAATATTACTTCCTTTTCACCTTTTTTTACTTTGTTTTTTTTTTAATACAAATCAAATGTATAATTTAAAATACGTTCTAGTGGGAATAGTATTTGCCACTTACTCATTATTAGTTGACGGTGCTGAAAATGTCACTACAAAAGATATTTTGTCTATTACTCATCCAAAAGCGAACCAAGTTATGTCTCCAGGGCAACAAGTAATCGTACAATATACAATTCATGGCACATCTAAAAGTGAGTATATACACACACATATATATGTATATTTTACTAACAATCGTTTATAAAAAGATGGAGCATATCAAACCAACTATCCCGACTCGTTAGACATGATACTTCGCTGGACTGATAAAAATAACAAAACTATCGAATTTTTAGCATTGAATGGGTTAAATACTGATCCCTTCGTAGACCTCGTGAAGAATCAAGATTATAGCCATCGTTGGAAGTTGCCCAATTGTCACTTTTTCAGACGTTATTTGCCTACCGAATGGTCGTTTTCCTTAAACTTTCAATCACAATACCATGAGATTTTACCAGTTGCTTTACCTATCAATGGCACAAAAAATCACGCTGCAGTAGTCCCGTTAGGACCTGAACAATCTGATATTATTGTTCCTATTTCCGTACAGTTTAATACTACACTTATGGATGATCCTCATCACAAAGGGTGTTAATTATGTAACCAACATAGTAGCTATACATGTATAGCTTTTTTTTTTTAGCTTTTTAATAATAATAAAATATACTCTGCTAATTCCTTAAAAATCATGACTGATATGTCATGGTTGGATATTGATTATTATGGTCTGTAAGATCATCTCAGATTGCACTAGTATGCGAGTAAACCAAGGATAAGCAAGGGGCAAAGAGGGGGTGTTTTATACAACTAAATAGACCAAGTTCAAACGCAAGTGTGAACAAAATCTAGACAAAAGGGTACCTTTATGGGAGAGACTCAAGGGTTTAGATATATAAGGATAATTATATACCCTTTGTACCCTTATGTCATTCAAACTTTAACAAATGTCTTCCTTTCGAGTTTTAACGTTATTATCCCACCTTTTTTTCTTAATATTTCATGTGAATATGAAGCTATTGACACTAGCATCTGTACAAGTAACTAGATCTGCTCTACGCTATTGATACATGTTTAATCTGAGACAAAACTCCAAAACTACAATTATAACTCTATTTAAAATAAGCTATTAACCGTAAATTTAATTTTTATAAGCTACCAAAAGAAGGTTCAATGCCAATGATTTTGCTTTTAGAGCAAGATTTTAACAAATACTAATGTCATTACTATGTAGGTATGACAAAGTATTTTTAATGATGTTAATGTTTTTTAGATCCTGTCAGATAGAACCTGTACTGGCGGAAAGAAGAAACAAACCTCAATCGTAGCTCTTTTAAAGAATAAGCTTTTCCAACATATAAACACATTCAATGTAACAGATATACTTAACATCAAAACGACCCTTTTGGTGGTTTTTTATTAGGTATAAGTTACGTGATCGATACTACGGTTATAAAATAAAAACCCAATATTCCCGACTTGAACCCGTTTTTCAAGCGGTACTATAATTTCCACGGAACACTGCAGGAATGAAATAAAGCTGGGTTTCCTTTATTGGCTGTTTAAACTGAAGGAAACTCAGGAAATAAACTTTTTTTTTGCATTGTTCAAGATGAAATATAGTGCTTCCACTCTCAATTTACCGAATTTTTGACAACACTGCCCACTTTTTTAAAAAAAATTGCCCACTTGTGCGAGACTAAATTGCTCATAAAAAGGAGACTTATTTGGCCGGATGTTTGAAGCTAATTTGACCAAGTCTGCGAAAATAAATTAACCATATCATACAAATACTTTGACCAACTTCTGGTCAAATAAATTGCAAAGGTTCTTTATTTATGTGAAACTCGATCTTCAAGACCCCCGAACACCAACACCCATCATTTCACTAACAAATTGGACGAATCTCCGCAAAAGGTGAAGAACAGATCGACGAAGCAGCTTCCAAAAAGGAGCAAAATATCATGGATCCTGCAATTATTGAACGGGGAAGCCCACCTTATTCCCCTGAGCTCAACCCCGTGACAGAAGAAGTAAGTAAGTTGACTGATGTGGAAGCCTCGCTTTGAAGGTTATTGAAAGTTTCGGTTGAACATTTGCAAAATTTCATTCAGCATTCCATGAATGGGTTGAATGGAGGTTGAATGGAGGTTGAACGGGTTGAATGGAGGTTGAATGGAGGTTGAATGGGTTGAATGGAGGTTGAACGGGTTGAATGGAGGTTGAATGGAGGTTGAATGGAGGTTGAATGGGTTGAATGGAGGTTGAATGGAGGTTGAACGGGTTGAATGGAGGTTGAATGGAGGTTGAATGGAGGTTGAATGGGTTGAATGGAGGTTGAATGGAGGTTGAATGGAGGTTGAATGGGTTGAATGGGTTGAACGGAGCTTGTCCCACTTCGGAGTCCGACGTGAAGGCAACAAGGATTGTGTCATGCACGACATACAATACAATATCAGCCAATCATAATTCGTAAAAAAAAAATTGTGGAAAGTAAAATCAAAAATCAAAACTGGTGAAACTCCCTATTTTATTATCTTGCTTTCTATTTCAAATAATTCATTGAAAAATCTTAAATATGGAGTGTGGAATTTGTGAACAATCTTTAAAGAACATGAATTCGGCATTGAAGGACCACAACTATAATTCTCATGTTGATGAGGTGTTTGTTGGCGAAAGTAAATGGTTTTTTTAGTTTGTGCAAGTTTTATTGAATAACATTTGCATCCGTAGGTCTTTTGGCTGTGAGGAGAATCCATGGGACATTCGCTTGTCCTATTTGTGACAAAGCCCTGAAAACAACAACTGGATTCAGGTCTCATTTGGTCAGCCACGGTTTGAAGATGACCATCTCTGACACAAGTCTCCCAGAACCAAAAAACTCATTACAAGATTTGGAAGATGTCTTAGATAGCATGTCACCAAGCGAAATTATCCATCATATTCCACCTGAAGATTTAATCATCGGCAACTCTTCCAAACCTCATAAGAAACGTAAATTACTTTCACATTCACAGACTATTCTTGCTTCAAGTGATTCTATCACAGCTGAAACTCAAGAAAAAACTGATAAACTCATGATTGCAAAACTTGGTAGATGGGTGCCCGTTATATATGAATGTGAAAGCGAACAGCATGGTCTTTTAACTTCTACCCGCTCAGCAACCATGTTGTTGCAAGAATCATCTCAGACTGGTGCATGGAAGAAACCAGCTGCCGACCTTGATCCAAGTATTGGCGTTCCCTGTGTTAAAGATTATTGTAACAGTGATTCTCTAATCGAGCATATCAAATCAACAAGGTATGATCTTTGGTTCCGCTTAAAGATGTATCGTTTAATTTTTTTTTTCTTTCAGTCAAGCAGCAAAGTAGCTTTCCACAACTCTTCATGAAGAATTTACTCTTGAACATTCAATATTCTCAGTCGAGATTGGCTCGAGTATCCCCAATTACGATACTGTGGATCTCAAATGCTAGCAGGAGCCATTTTAGCTGAAGGGCAAAATTCGATTTTATTAAACACTGTTGAACCCTATTCTCGCGACTCTTTGCTTGACGTTCACTACGAACGACTGTCTGCTGATCAGTCGTCATTTCCAGAGACACTTGGTATTTATGGGTTCCTCTCTATTTGTTTGATTGACACACAGGACGGAAAAAAGTTGATCATAGGAACTCGAACATGCAATTTCCTTGTAACATCAAGCATGCGCCTGGACGTTCATTCTGTCAACCTTGGGCCATCAACAACTCACTTCACTCCAACGAACAAGACAAGGCTGTTTTTGGATAAGGCCTCACTTGATATTGTCAAACCAATGCTCAGAAACGAAACCGTCAACGAGTGTCAACAGATGCCCATTTTGTACCAATTGAGACAATTACGAAGCAAGTTTGATCGCCTTTCTACTTACACAAAATGTCGAGCATCATCATCATTCACAAGCCATCCATTCTTACAACCAACAACTATCTGGACCTTTTCTTCTCAAAATGGTTCAACCTTGATCAATTTGTCACAAGAAAAAATTGGGGCTTTAATTTTCAGAACACTTGCTATTCGAGTTTGCAAAGATGGTGCTCATGCCTCCCTTGATCGGGTTGCAGTTGATGAAATTGTGGCACTTGCAAAAAACACATCTATTTCAGCAATCTTGACCAGTATACAAGGATTGTTTGACGATCAAGAAAAAATTGATATTATTGGAAATGCTGCCCTCAACAGCCAGTTAACTGACCTCGCCAACAAGATTTGCAAAAAAAAAGAAGATGACAAAAAAATCCAGAATATTATTAATAACTTGTACGATTGAATTTCGATGGTTGACTACCCAGGGGTGTGATAATAGTGTCATATTTAGAAAATTAGACTTTCAACAGTTGCTGCAAACAGTGAAATCTATATTTGTATGATGACACAAATACAGTAAATATCATTCTTTAAATAAAAGTCTTTATATCAATTTGGAAGACATGATGACTTCATGTATAAAAACCAAGTGTATAGTATTCCAATAGTATCAAATTAATGCCTGCATATGTACCTCGTGAAAGAAAATCATTCTTGGGAGTTACAATTATGAAGAAATAGAAATATCAAAAAGTCGGTCAAACTATTGTATGATGAGGTTAATTTATTTTCGCAGACTTGGTCAAATTAGCTTCAAACATCCGGCCAAATAAGTCTCCTTTTTATGAGCAATTTAGTCTCCAAAAAGTGGGCAGTGTTTTCGAAAATTCGGTAAATTGAGAGTGGAAGCACTGTAGTTCTCCAAGACAAACAGAAAAAGTAAAATGTCCGCAATAAGTTGCAGATATATGAATCATTCTGATTATTCGAACCGTCTTCAAAAAAGATGTAAATACTTTATTCTGATAAAACAATATTCATTAGGCCCCCGGCTACTACTTTTCGTTTGGCAATAGGTTTTTGTACCCTTATGTCGTCATTTTAACATAAATTATTAAAGCTTTGTCATTTTTTAAACCCAAATGTTTTAATATTGCAACTGCATTTGAAGAAATGATACGATAGCTACAATAGAACGCATCTTTTAGAGTTGTAATCAGTAGATCCAAAACTGATATCTTTTTTTTTTTTCGAATCAGAGAATGTGACGATTGATTTAAGGTTTTCGGCTGTGACTTGGCAGATAATGCCAAAGAAACACACACACACACATCCACACACACACACACACACACGCACACACAAACGCACACAAAATAGGTTTCTCTTTTTAAAGTTAGAGGAACTTTTTTTAATTTTTTTTTCTTTTATTACTTGTTACTTTTACATTATTTTCTTTTCTTCTAGTAGTATAATATAATATCGGATTATATATAATGAGTGTAAGTAACTTTATATGCACTCGTTACCTTTTAACTAAATATAATATGTATCTTTATACATACAAATAATACCATATGAAGAACCACCGTGAGAATAAAATAAAGGAATTACGAGCCAAAATTGTTCAGAACGAGAGAATGCGTGACAAGGCTTACCAACTGAAACCTTTATTGACTGATCGCAATGCGCTTTCTCAATGTGACACTGAAATTAAAGAATGTCAAAAATACATTGATTACTTTAACGACGAACTTACCAAAATGGAATCGCGAAAAGACTCGGATAGTAGCTTACACGATACAGCATATAAAGCCGATCACCACAATACCCCACATGAGGTTGGGCATAACGAAGGTCGTGACATTAAGAAATATTCAACTTTAGGTATATATTTTATTCTGGAATTAATAACTAGACATCTAAAACAAAAAACAAAAAAAACAAAAAAACTCCCTTAGATTTATTAACCACTGAAACTTTATACAACAAGTCCAAAGTTTCTCTTAAATTACATGAATTGGAGTATAAACTTGATGTCGAAAATAAAGTATTGGCTGGTATCAAAACAATGGCCGACGTACTTGATAGAGATCCTTCTCTTAGTGACCGCAAAAGAAGACATGAATTACAAGGCCAAATGTATGAAAGTATCGAAAAATTAAACTTGCTTACCAAAGCTTTAAGGAAATATAAAAGTCTTTATATTGGTGAAGGAGATGATGATGATGATTATGGTAAAAGAATAAAAATATCGAAAAAACTTGTGTTTTTTTTGTACAGCGTATATTTTAACATGTATATTTGTAGAATTAGAAACACCTCCCTCGGCGCGTATGCCACCTGGTTTTAGAAGACCTGTGACAGGATTATTACAGCTTCAGCTTGTACAAGCACGCGGACTAGCTCATGCGCCTACTAGAATGTTCAAAGCTCCAGATACGATTGTATTTGTAAAGATTGATGGTAATGTCGTATATAGATCTAAATTATCTCGTAGTGATAAATGGATGGACATGTGTGAAACACATGTTAATAAAGCAACCGAAGTCGAGATCTCAATTTACGATCAAGAAGCCGAACGTAGTTTACCTATTGGTATTTTCTGGTTAAAAATTACTGATATCGCTGAAGGTTTACGTAAAAAGAAGATTCAACAAGAAAGCGAGCCTGGTTGGGTTCCTGCTGATGTATATCAAAAACAAGAGGAAGGTGCCGTTACTGCTGCTAGCTTAAGTCAGCCTCAAATTCAACGGCCCAGTCGGGTTGAGTCTACACAAGAAGGTTTACAAGCCTGGTTTGATGTGGAACCTTCGGGTGAAATGTTACTTCGTGTTAACTTTGGTATACTAAAATATAAGATTATGTCATTTGGTTACACTTTATATTAACCTGTATTTTTTTTTCTTTTAGTTCGTGAGGCAGCTAATCGCCGTCCATTTGATAAGTTGGGTCGTGCTGGCGCTGTAAGACAAAGACGTGAAGAAGTACATGAAATGAATGGACATCAATTCTTTGAAAAGAAGTTTTACAATATTATGCGTTGTGCACTTTGTGGTGAATTTATGGTAAACAGTGGCTACCAATGTGAAGGTAATATTATTATTTTAAATTTTGTCCTTTTTTTTTCCTAATTGTGATTTCATAGATTGTGAATATACTTGTCATAGAAAATGTTATACAAAAGTGGTTACAAAGTGTATCTCAAAGGCAAATGCTGATAAGGATGCTGATGAGGATAGACTTAACCATAGAATTCCTCATCGATTTGAACCAATTACCAATATTGGTGCTAATTGGTGTTGTCATTGTGGTTATATGCTTCCACTTGGATCAAAGGGAGCAAAAAAGTGCTCAGGTAAAAAAAAGAAAGGCTTATATTACAAGATTTTTTTATGCGTACTAAAATTTAAATTGTAGAGTGTGCAATCACTTGTCATACAAAATGTCAGCACTTTATCCCCGATTTTTGCGGATTATCAATGGAAATGGCTAATCAAATGTTGTCTGAAATTAAGGCAGCTAATAAAAGAAAAACCATGGACGGAACCGTCACTCCATCCACTTCTTCCACTACTAATCTCAAACCAGGCCGTGCATCAAAGCACGAAGTTGAAACTAAATTAAGTGACAACATGTCTCAAGTATCCTTAAACCAACAGAAGCCATTACCTAACCCTTCACCAACACAACAGCACCCTATCTACATACCTACCCCGCCTTATCAACCATCGCCAGCCAGTCCTATTAATCGTATTCAAACGGTTACACCACCCATCTTGCCTACGCATGGTCAGCCTTACCATCCGCAACAATATCCTGTACAAAGTAACGACCCTCGTTATCAACAACAACAGCTTCAACAACAGCAACAACAACAATTCGATCCTCGTTATCAACCACATATTCGTCCTCAAATCCCTTATATTCCACCTGTACGTCCTGTATCTAACTTGCCTCCTCAAGCTCAAATCGACCTTGCGAACAGAGTAAAGTAATTGTATTTTAGATTATATTTACTGATGATTAACACCCCCCCCTTTTTTTTGTATTGTTTAGCCTCCATCAAAGCCTGCACATCCTCAACAGGTTGCTACTCGTCCTACTGAGAGACGCATAACTTTGAACGATTTCAACTTTTTGTTTGTTCTTGGTAAAGGTAACTTTGGTAAAGTTATGTTGGCAGAAGATAAATATGATAAAAAATTGTACGCTGTTAAAGTATTGAAGAAACGATTTATTATTGACAATGATGAAATTGAAAGGTAAAAAAAAAAAGAAAAAGAAGTTATATTAGTTTTTAAGACGTCATTAACTTTACTGTATAGTGTTCGTTCCGAGAAACGTATCTTCCAAGCAGCCAACAGAGAAAGACATCCTTTCTTAATTGGACTCAAATCATGTTTCCAAACCGAATCCAGAGTTTACTTTGTAATGGAGTACGTTAGTGGAGGAGATTTGATGTGGCATATTCAACGAGAACCGTTTTCAGAAAGAAGAGCTAAGTTCTATGCATGCGAAGTTCTTTTGGCATTAGAGTACTTCCATAGCCAAGGTATTATTTATCGTGATTTGAAATTAGATAATATTATGCTTGCTTTGGACGGACATATTAAGGTAGCAGATTATGGTCTTTGTAAAGAAAACATGTGGCAAGATAATACGACAGGAACTTTCTGTGGTACGCCTGAATTTATGGCACCCGAAATCTTATTGGAACAAAAGTATGGTCGTGCGGTGGACTGGTGGGCGTTTGGTGTGTTGGTTTATGAAATGTTGCTTGGTCAATCACCTTTCCGTGGCGAAGATGAAGATGAGATATTCGATGCTATTTTGGAAGACGAAATTCTTTATCCTGTAAATATGTCTAGGGATTCTGTTTCCATCTGTCAAAGAGTAAATTATACAAATTATGCCAATAGACGTTTTTTTATTAACTTTTTTTTCGTATAGTTATTAACGCGTGACCCCAAGAAGAGATTAGGTGCTGGTCCATCTGACGCAGCAGAGATTAAAGAACATCCATTTTTCAGAGGTGTTAATTGGGACGATATGCTTGCTAAACGAGTCCCTCCTCCTTTCTGTCCTTCTATCAGTGGGCCCTTAGATACTTCTAACTTTGATGAGGAATTCACTCGTGAAAGGCCCGCTTTAACACCAATTAACAGTGTGTTAAATCGTGTAGAACAACAAGAGTTCCAAAATTTCTCCTATGTTGCTGACTGGACTCAAACAGCTCCTCCTAACTGGTAGTGTAAATAATACATTTTCTCTTTTTTTTTCTCTTTAAATTGTAATTATAGTAAATTTGTTTTTGCGAGTTCAGAGTAAAAAGTGCACAGTTGATTACATATTTTGTATATGTTGATTTTGATTACATAATCTTTTTTTTATGATTTTTTTTGTGTATTTTTAATTGTGAAAGTATTTAAATTCAATAAAAAATATTTTAGCCGTAAGCCAATTTTATTTGCTATAATAAAAAATGGCTTTTTTTTATGCAACATATTTACGGCAAACAAGACCTATTAATAATGAAACCAATCCACCGATCAATGCATCTAACCAAATAGGTTGTGTACGTCCGGTAGCCGAGACATTACGGGTAGGTTCATCTGACTGCTCTGTTATTTCGAGCTCTTGATTTACGGCAATTTGAGGTACGATAGTAACGCTATCCTCTGTTGTAACGTTAGTCTCTGTTGTAACACGAACATTTTCGCTCTTATTTTCAATCTCTGCAGATGTATCATCTGCTTCTACTGGCGCTACTGGCGCTACTGGTGCTTTATCTTCTTCAATGTATTTACTACTTTCAGCATTTTCTTTTACTTCCACTGGTTTATATGTCATCATAAATTCAGGTAACTCTTCTTTTTTGATCGTAGATGCATCCGGCGGCGTATCTGATAGAGCGTCCTTCATTTCTACCTGACAAACCGAACAAACCCAATCTATCGATCTAGTAAATACTTTTAGTTTTATCGTTCCAGAAGCAATATATGTATATATAAAGAGCCCCCTTACTTTTTCGCTAATCTTTTACGCTCTTCTTTTGTATAATCTAAACCACCGATAGCTCCTCTGGCTTCGGTTGGGAAAAATCCAACTACTGCTAATAAAACTGTACGAACTACCAAACACATAAGCTAACATGAAGTTTCGTCTAATCTACTTACTTACTTCCCCAAGCAGGTTGCCAAAACTCTGGATGAAATCCAGTGATACTAAGACATATTTTGGTGTTGAGTTCAAAACGTCCATTTGGCTATTATATTTATAACAAAATAGTCAATAATTTTGAAATATTTCATTAAGTATAATAATGTTACTGTCAAAAAAATCAGCTCTGGCGGTTTAAACGGATACTCGTTTGGTAAGATAATACGACCATGATACCTTTAAAACTATATTTTTCAATACTAAAAACATATTAAGAAAAAGTGGTACTTTTACCTTCCCTCTTCAAAGTCCGTGTCTTTCGGTCCTCTCACTGTAAAGTGCCACTCGAATATATTATCCTACATGTATAAAAATCAGCGGATAGTATAAAATAATGTTATTAACGAAAAAAGGAGGGACTAATTTACTTCTAACGGATGAGCATCGTACTCGTACGTATTTTCTTGAGCAAGTTCTCTCGCTTCTCGCATAATCCTTTTAACACCTAAATGAACAATGTATTAACTCGCTGCTCTTTTTTAAACCATACTAATGTTCTTGCCTGGATTTTTTAAGTTATATTTGGATTCGTTACTCATAATGGTAGATTGATTTCTATTGTAGGTAAAAAGTGTGGGTTATTTTTTATTTTTTATTGTGTTTGACCTGTATCTCAACAGTCTAAAAGCAGACTGTTGTGTGACTTGATATGGTATAGGCTCAGCGAATTGGTTCACTCCAGCGCATTACAATGAATCTGGCATTGTCTTATCTTGGTATCCAATATCGTTTTTTTTGTGTATACCAGTAGTCCAAGCATTTTCTTTGTATTTGAGCCTTATACATATATAGCACAAGAAAAAAATAACTTGGAATCACAAGTTACATGCACCTTTAATGTCATTTGCAGTTTTTAATAAATAGATTTCTCCTAAACCGGTAAAAAGGTAAGCACTGTTTACTTCCCGGGTTTTAGACTGAATACTCTGGGAACACAACTTGGTGTTAATTTTTTTTTTGACGACGACGAGGTTTTTTTTTATATACATAATTCTCTAGAAACACATACATACGTAGTTTTATATTTGAATAGTAATTCTGTACTGTTACTATAAATTATTTAGAGGGAGTTCTAGTTATACATATCAAGCCTTCGAGAACAATTAATAGACACTAATATTATAAAAAAAACACTTTCCAGCTAATTTTTTCCCGTCCTGTTACAAAGAAGCAATTATTACATAACTATTCACATGCAATTCGTTTTATTTCCATACTTGAATGTCTTTTTAATATTTAAGCAATATTAAATGAAATAAAAGGATGGTATAAGTCGGTATTTTGATCGGGTGCCGTGTGCCTGGAACGACAATAACTTGTACAACAGCAAAAAATTTTTGGATGTCAGTATATCAATATAAATAGACAAATTTTCTGTAATTAAACACCCTTTACTTTTATTTTTTCTTCTTCTTCCTCTTCTTTCAAATGGTCTCCTGGTCTACCATTATAACTACTGGACTTTTTCTTTTATCAACCATTTCTATGACATATGGTTCTCCTATCGAAAAGCGCGCAGGTACCGCCTACAACTACTGGGAGACAAAGGCTTGGGGTGCTAATCTCGGTAACTGGCTCGTTCTCGAAAGATGGATGGACCCTTCTATATTTACCAAGTACGCCCCGGATGCTCAGGACGAATGGAATTTCTGTAAACAAGCTGCTAACCCTACCAAGGCTTTGCAAGACCACTGGAACAGTTGGGTTACTGAAGACGACTTCAAGCGCCTGCAAGAGATCAAAGCAAACCACGTTCGTATACCAGTAGGGTATTGGGCCTTTATTCAACCTGATGCCGGCGAGCCTTACGTTACTACCGGTCAAAAGAAACAACTTGAACGTATTCTGGGTTACTGCGATAAATACGGTCTCTATGCTATTATTGATTTACATGGTTTACCCGGCTCTCAAAACGGCGAGATGCACTCTGGCCACACTACCAAAATCGACTTTTACTCTTCTCACAACATTCAACGCTCTTTAAAGACTGTACAAGCTGTAGTAGATTGGATGAACGGTCTCGACAATAAATTAAAGAACAGAATTTCCGCCATTGAATCTGCTAACGAACCTCGTGTCAATGGCAACGATCAATTACAGATTCTCAAGGACTATTATCAAAAGGCTTATAATATTATTGCTAGCTCTGCATTTAAAGTTCCCATGATGTTTCACGATGGTTTCCAAGGCCTGGATGCATGGAAAGGTTTTTTGACATCTCAAAATGCAGTTATTGATCTCCATCCTTACTATGCTTTTCCTCCTAATGAAAATCAAGGTTCTATTGTTGAGGGTATCTGTAATTCCAAGACATCTACCGCTTCTTTCCATCTGCCTGTCTTCTTCGGAGAATGGTCGTTAGCTTCGGGTGTTCAAGGAACCGATCCATGGTTTAGAAAAATGATGGATACTCAAATTTCGGTTTACAAGGGAAGTGGCGCCGGTGGTACCTTCTGGTCTCTTAAAAACAAGATTAACTCCAGAGAATGGTCTTTGCAACAACTTCAAAATGAAGGTATTGTTAATAGCGGTACTTTTAGCTCTCATACCAACGCTCAATGTTAAAACAAATACGAGTCACTTTAATATAATTTTATCTTATTGAACTATTTTAGAAAGCTGTGCTTTCACTATATCCATTAATAAAGAACTTGTCATACGTGAATCCTTTTTTTTGTTGTTGCATTGTTACACTTTTTTTTTCTGCTCAACTATGAATGATACTTGTGAAACATGGTATTAGCACTTTTTTCATTATTAATTATCTTCTAAAAATAAATGCGTAGGTTTAAACCTTTTTTTTTTGCGCTCTAAAAATAAAATAAAAAGGTCCATGGCTCCTAACCTATTCCTCGGCTAGTCATCCTAAAATACCACACACACACACACACCCTCTCTCTACTTATCTTCGTTTTTCACTTTGCCTAATCTGTTAAGTCACTAAGGTTAAAGCCAAAATAAATTTTTATTGATCATATAAACATATATAAAGGTGCAAGTTGGTTATCGGTGTTTTGTATTTTACATATATTATATTAAGGGTTGAAACATAACGAGTGAAAAACAGAATGCAGAATTTTCAAGAGACCTTTTTTTTCTGCAGTTTAAAACAAATCTAGGCTACTTGGTAGAATTTTCTTTATCGAATCATTTTTTAGTATATATACCTACCAGTGCCTTGTAGCCCGGAATGTTTCAGGTCTTTTATCAGATAAAAATGCTTAAAGGATTTTCAAAATTGTGATTTATAGCACGGAAAAGAAAATCATTACACTTTTATACCAGTACTCTTTAAAAAGGAGAGATCAAACGGAACTCGCCGTTGTAAATTTCCGTTCTTTCAACATTCTAATACTTTTCTTTTTTCTCCAGTCAAAAGGAAAAAAAAATTCCGGGTCACTGAAATAAAAAACATAACATGCCTCTCAATCATTACGAAAAAACGTACGTGATATAAAAAAACTTGAAGCATTCTTTAAATATACGCATTTAATAATCGAAATACCCGACTTGGCTTAAAGTGAAATATATAATGTATAAAATAATTTTTATTGATATAATACAAACAAGAAAAAAGTAAAAAGTGTGTATATACAAAAAAAAAAAAAAAAAGTGTGTGTGTATATGTTAAATTAGTATATTAGAAGGATAAAGAGAGGTAGAGAGAAAGAGAATATAAGGAGTGAGTACATTGTAATTTTTTTTTTTTTTTTTTTTTTGGTTTTAGAAATATATATATATATACAGAGTGTATATCTCTTAACGACAGAGTTGATCGTACGGGATTCGAGTTCCCATCATAAACTCCATATCCATTTCGGCTCGAGGTAAATTATTCCATAACATGATTTGCTTGTTTCTATCGTGTCTTTCTGCAGGTTGACATGCGCTTGAGTGAAACATCCAGAAATGTCCATTGTTGCATGCATCCAAACATTGAGAACATGGTGACACGACATGATATCCAATGACATTACCACTACAAACATGTGTAAGCAATTTAATTTTATATATATATATTGCCCTTCTTACCATTCTAAACACGCTACATCACGAATTCGGCAATGACACGATCTTGTTAGATAATCTTTCTCCAAGACATGAATACTAGAAAGAAAAAAAAGTTATTAACCGTATACCCTTTTTTTTAAGATATGTGTTGTTTACCTTTGTGAAGGAGTATCTGTACTATATAATTCGATGGTTGTATCAGCTAATAAAATTGCCTTCATACCTCGTGCGCATATAGTTGTTGAACAATGTCTACAATTTAATTTATAAACTGGTTTCACGGGTGTTACTAAACCAGGATGATCACTAATATATTGAGATGCGCGAACATGTTGCTGCGAAGATCTTCGTTGTGACTGAACCACAGAAGGCGGTGTTATATTTGGAAATGTGAATCTTTGAAATGATGTCCTTCTTTGTTCCTCGTTAGATAATCTTCTTGCACTATCGTTGTAAGCTGAAGAATTTCTAGGACGAGGAAGTCGGACACGAGCAGATTCCATGATTTTTCTTTTTTTTAAACAGAATAAAATAAATAAAAAAAGTAAAAAAAAAGAAAGTTTTCTTTTTATACTTTCAAAAAAAAACGTCCTTTTTCTCTCCTTTTTGTTTGTCCTTTTAATGATTAAAAAAGTAGGAAAAAAAATAACAATGGCAATTATAAAAGCTTATTAGTTCCGACCTATTAAGGCTGAAACGTTACTGAAATGTCGGAGACAATCCCCCCATCGTCAAAAAAAACAAAAATTCTATCTCGGTTTTAACTTCAACATACGACATTTATGCAAGACCGAGATAATACGAAGCTATCGCGATACATACAAGTCTAATTTATCTTCTTTTTTTTTTTTTTTTTTTTTTTTTTGGTATTGATCGGATATTATCCGATCATATTTATTTATTTACATAAAAGATACTATATAATAGATATAGTTTCTCATTTTAATTATTAGCGGGGAGTACTGGTGAAATTAGGATTAGTAAGTAAGGTGTGTTGTATTTAAGCGAAAGGGAAAAAATAATATATCCTCCCACGAGTTATGAAGATATATTAATAAAGTTACGCTCTCGTTACACGTATGAGCAAAAAAAAAGGGTGTGAGAGAGGAAGAATAAGTAAAATCTCCTTTGAGATATGTGCTTACTCGTACGTAAGCCTAGTGGGTGAAGAGCGTGTACGAGTGAAAGAGGTCGGATAATATTATTACAATCGAATAGTGGTGAGGGAATATGAGACGAAGTAACTACCGATATGACATTGGATAATCCGATTCCGAATAATTACTTGGTAATTTTACGGGTAGTTTTGAATTCGGATGATGAAAATCTACTAAAGTAGTTGCGGTAGAAGCAAAAGTCAATATAGAACCAGGTGTAGCAGGAGCTGATCTACCGCTTCCAATTGTGTTACTACTAGGTTTTGTTTTTAATGGTTGCAACGGAGTAATGTCTACTTTTAAACTATCACCGTGCGTACTTTCGACTGTATTACTACGATATAAGTCAGTTGTAGCTGTCCAAACTGATTCCATTGAATTAGGACGATTTAATGAAGTAGAAGACGAAAATACAGTTTTTTCAATAGTTGCTTCATCGTCATTCATATATTTCGTACTGATAGGGAAATCTAATCCGGTACCGGACATTGATCCCGGTAAGAACCAAAATATAGGCCATCTGCCTAATACTGATTGTAAATTCTTGTAGATCCCTTGATCATAAGGGCATTTAACCTATTTTTAATAAATTCAGTAAAAATCTAATTATACCAAGTATTTTATAATACATTACATTTTGAATTTTCCCCATTCCTTTTATAGTAAGCGATCGACCTTTTTCCCAACCTTCAATCGTTGTTGTGTTGGTCGTGATACAATAAATATGGTACGATGTTAATATGCCAACTGTCACCATAACCACTGCTGAAGAGATAAGATTGATAGAAAGAAAACTAGCTTCTAATGCAGTTGGTCTAATATCATTCTACACATAAAAAAATATATAAAAAACCAATTTATTAAAAAAAAAAAAAAAGTACTCGACATATAAATTTTTTTATATACACTTACATTACGCATATCCCCTACAAGTTGAGACAACCTGCAGCAAAGGAGGGTAAATAGATAAATTGTACTTATATCGACGTAAACAAGGAATCGAATAAAATGACAATAATTTGAAAAGCCAACACAATTATTGACCCAAGGGCAATGATGATCCATTTTTAAAACACAAGTATTACATGAAGAACAGTGATGAGTTCTTGGTGGTTTATAATTACTGCATGTTTTACAAAATCTCGGTGTATGTGTTGATTTCTTTACTTCTATATATGCTTGTTGTCTTGGTATCTAATGAAAAAAAATTTACATCTTATTAATCATCAAACAAAAAAAAAGGCACTTTTTTAAAAAAAATATATGTATAAATACCCATCGTGGAGGTACTGAGCCAGGGCTTGTTTTACAAGTTAAATAATAATTTATCAATATCATGATTACAAAAAAGTTTAAAGGTACAAGTATAAAGATCGTTTTTAAATTTAATGCTCCAAGATAAGGCCAAATAACGAATACTTGTGAAGTATAAGCAAAGAATAATATCGCCAAAGTGACCGAAATTATTGTAAAAGGTCCTTTTATATTTTCCCAACTTAAAGTGTTCATTAGTATGTGAATGAGTAAATGAGGAAATAAAAAGAAAAGAAAAAGAAAAGAAAAGAAAAAGAAGAAGATAAAAAAAGAAGCGCTTCAAGTGCCCTCTTATTTCATATTATATTTTGTATCACTTTGGTACCACGAGGGTAGTCTATTTATTTAGGAGATTCGGGATGAACCCATTTATACTAGCAAGCTTACTCAGTCTCTCACCCACTGGTTTTTTTCCTCACTCTCTCTTTCCCCTTAGGTTTTTACTTTTGACCAATATTTTTTTCCTTGTCAAAATAAATATAGTTAGTCATATCGTCACTAACTACTAAAAAAAAATAATTAGATTAAGACGGCACTGCGTCTAAACAAGGCAAGAAATTATATAATGCCTTGTGTCGTACAAAATGAGAAATATTAAGTCAATAAAACTTGTATCCTTTTTTTTATTAATGCATTAACAATAACAAACAAACGTTGTCAAAAAGGTAAGTTACACCCCGTTATAGCTTCGACTTGTTCTCCTTCTTTTCTTTTTCTTCTCCTTTATTTTTTTTTATATTATTCGTCTGAAGCAATTGCGAGGATTAATTTGTATTCAACAATCTCTTCAAGTTGCGATTCAGTCAATTTACTTCCTTTTGTAATAGAATCCAAAGCGAGTTGTACTACTTCTTTTTCGTTATCAATAGAATCCATCCACTTCATATATTCTTCTCTTGACAAGTCATATAAGGTATTAGGTAACTGTAAAGCCTTTTGTTGTTGTTGTGAACGAACAATAAGGTGATGAATTAAAATTAACTTTGATATACCGGCTGTATGATGAGCAGCAGTTAATTGCGCAGAATCTAGAAATAACAATGGTCTAATACACTAGATTAGTATTCAAAACATGTATAAATATATAAATATAAAAATAGTACCTAAATGCTCTTAGGGCTCTATATTCATCTCCTACTTCTTCTATTCTTGCTCCATATTCGCTCATAAATTGGCTAATGGTAAATTCAAGTTCGGCCATATCACCTGCCAACTTTAATTTGCCTGCTTCGCTCAAGGGACGCACCAAACTTGCTTGAAATATAAATACGTGTAATATATATTTACTAATTTTTCTTGCCCTGTTAAAAAGAAGATTAGATTAGATTAGTACACAAAGAAAAAAAGGGGTAGGAGGTGTAGATTGTTATTCTTACCAAGTTTTAGGCTCTGCACCACAAGAGAGATTTTGAAGAATAGTAGTATGATAATATCTTACATGTCTTGCTAATTCTTTCATGTAACTACTAGAATCATCTTCCGGATCAAAGTTGCGTCTAATTTTACCAGAGAAATCTTCGTTATGAATCTTTAGCAAGACACTGGTCGAATCCTTCTTTATGGATTCGACAAGACGATTACCAATATTCATCATAAGTACATGACAGTCCTTTTTAAATCAAAAATTTGTTAGTACTGGATTATTTCCATTTACTCTAGCTTTTTTTAATTACGTCTGCTCCCTTCTTGACAATATCAACTGTTTTTTCTGGATACTCTTCTAATATTTTCCAAGTTGATTGATGCATGTAATAAAGTATATTTGCAATTTCAATATTTATATTTAAATAATTGACAATCGTATTGTTAGAATTATTTGTATAAATAGGCTGTTCATTTGAAGGAAGCTATAACATACAAAAAATAAGTTTTTTTCTTGGATAAAATATGTATATGGAATTTACCAAGTTTTCGCATTTTACACAAAACATGCTTAATGCTTTTACCGAATTCTTTGCAACAGCTTGAGATAAATTTGGTTCAAAAGAAGCAGTCTCCAATTCACTAAAATATATAAATTAGTATATACATAAAAAAGGTTTAAAAAAAGAAATACATTACTGTCCAATAATACGAGTAATATTCAATACATTGTTTCTGCTAGGAGGTGATTTCGCTAAACTACCATAGGTAGGAAAGGTAGAATTGACTGCATCATACATACGCTGTAAAGATTTGGATAAGAAGCTTGTTTGAAAAGTTTGAAAACTTCGAAGCATAATGACATATTCAGGTGTTTGAGAATAATCTGATAATAATGTACCATTATGCATAGCTACTCGAGAAAAGAAATCATGTAATAACTTTAATAGCTTTGGGTAATCACCCACCAGTACCGTTTGAAGAAAGTTGGATACTTTGGTTGCCTCTTTTAACTCTTTTTCAAAACTAGCTGATAGTATTCTCCAAAAATAACTAACTAAACTATTGGCATCTAATGTCTAGAATAATAAAAAGCTTTAAATTTTCGTTTTGTTTAACACTGTATAAAATATTTATACCTTGGCCACTTCTTCCAAAAATGATACATGCGTTAATGCATCCTTTTTAATTTCCAAGACCTTTTCTAAGCTATACACTTTTATACAGTGATCACTCATATTCTTCATTAAAGATTCCATACGACTCCAAATAGCAATTGTCCATTGTTTTTGATTATTTCCAATCGCAGGTTCATGATTCATTCTACGTATATTAGGTGAACTCGTATTACTTGACAACTCCTTTTGTAAGGACTGCATATCCACAACACGCTTAATCTCTTTAATTAAATCATTCAGCATGGTTTGTGTAATATCCTGTACACGATCACCCATTTGTTTCAAATTATAAAATACTTGTAAACCAGCTGCCATCTTGGCTTGATTTTGTGTCTCAATACCTTCTTTTAACAATGTATGTGCTTCATCCTCTACACGATCTCTAGACTTTTCAATAAACTTTAATTCACAGGTAACAATATCAATCCCTTCAAAATCCGATTCCTTCATAATCGTCTCTAATTCATAAATCGTTAAAGCAGCCGTCGAAATATCTCGGTCAAGATTATCAGGAGCCAGTTGTACTTCTAAACGTCTCTTGAGTAAAATAAAACGATGTAATTTACGCAACAGCTCACACGTCGTTTGCATATTTTCTAATTGCGTCGCATAAATGACGAGTTGTTTATACGGGTCTCTAATCTTGTGTGCTAATCTATTATATAAATCTATTAGTTTCTGTACTACGTAATAGTGTATACCTTTTTTCTCGTTACGCTTGTAGTGATTCATTCAATCCATGAATATTTAATTGTACTGTATTTAATACACTTTCCAACTCTTTAATTCCTGTCACTTGGCTTAGCAGTACCTCATAGTTGGTAACTACCTAAAGTAGCAAGTTATTATCATTCTTGGATATTCTTTGTAATAGTTTTTACCTGTTCTTGAATTTGTTTATTAACAATATCAATACTAAAAGCTAATTTCGATAGCTCGGTATGAATATCGATAGCATCACTTGATGCAGTTGATTCAGTTATAATAGAAGTTGTATACTTTGTAGCGTCAAAGTCATCTGCCAAGAAAGTATCGTAATCTACAATAAGAGTATTAGTTTTTGTTGGTTTAAATGTATATTCTGTGTGCGAATGTACCTATATACTTGTCTGTAGTTGACATGATACGAATAAAGTGAAAAGAATGACAAAAAAACACGAATAATAATTTTAGAGAAAAATAGTACCTGTACCACAGAGACTAAAGGCACTACGCTTCGAAGAAAAGTAAAAAAAAAAAAATGTATGATGATACAACAGAACTCATTTCTTGTAAACATAATTAAGGCATATTGTACTCAGTAAAAATAAGATTATACTCACACAATAGTATACGTATTCAGCATATAGCAAAGTCTTCTTTTTTAAAACCATTTTGACTTGCTGAAGAAACGGGACTTCAAAATATGATAGTTTCATCAACACACAAAAAAGATTTTTTTTTTTTCAACTTTCTTTTTTTTTTACTTTTTAAATAATTTAAATAGATTTCAATGGATCGTAAACGTGTTAATGGACCAGAGGCAAGTGTTGTACCTCTCTCAAAGAACACCAGTCAAGAACCTACACCAATCTTGAATAAAGAAAATAAGAGATTAGACAATCGTGGTATTGAAGATATTAGACCTGTTTGTAAGTTTTTTTTTAAATTACTATTATGGATCCGAATGACAACTTCTTATCAAAAAAAAAAACTAAATTACATGTATAGTCTTAAAGACAGGGCTTGTCTCACAAGCAAGTGGATCAGCATACATTGAAGTAGGAAAGACAAAGGTGACTTGTGCTGTGTAAGTTGTATTATACACTATTTTAAAAAAAAAGAGACTTCGTATTACTTACAAGGTCTTTTTTGTTGCTGTTATAGTTATGGTCCCAGGCAATTAAAGAAAGCAGCTTTTTCACGTAACGGTACTTTGAACTGTGACTTTAAGTTTGCTACATTTTCTTGTACCAACAGAAGAGGACAAATGAAAGATGCTGAAGAAAAGGAATTTTCACAAGTATTAGTTCAAGCTCTTTCGCCAGCTGTCAGACTTGAATTATTACCTAAATCAGCTGTCGATATTTATGTTAGTGTACTTGAAAATGATGGAACTAGTTCATGTCTTGCTGCTGCTATTATTGCATCTAGTGTCGCTTTAGCTGATGCCGGTATCGAAATGTTGGATCAAGTCACTGCTTGTTCTACTGTCTTTACAAATAACCAACATATTTTAATGGACGGTACTGAAAAGGAAGAGGCTCAAAAGGAAGGTTCTTTGGTTTTATCATACATGCCTTCTTTAAACGAAGTCACTCATATCCTTCAAGCTGGTCAATCCGATAGTGCCATTACATCTAAAGCCATTGAACAGTGTGTAGATGGTTGTTCAAAAATTTATAGTGTCATGTCAACTTCTTTATTACAATCTGTGGAAGGAAAGGCTTAAACATATAACAATAATGATGTAAATAAATATATATAAAAAAAAAGGTTTATTTTTCTAAATGTCTAAAATATCTCTGAAATCGGCTGTATCAACATGTTCAATTTCTCTATGACGCCAAGCTTCAATTCTCTTAAAGGCAGTAAGCATAATTTGACAGATATCACCATGAGCAACTAAAATAATAATCTTGCCCTCATGCTCATTTTCAAGCTTTTGAATAAATCGTGTAGCTCTATCACATACTTGACTAGGTGACTCTACAAACTTTTTACTATTTTCTCCGTGTGTAGATGATTTATCGTCTTCCCAACAAAGATTATAGTTTTCATCTGATGTCATATCATAATCACCATAGTATCTCTCTCTTAATTCCATATCACGAATAGGTCCTGCAATTTTACCATTAAGTGCAGTTCTATTAAGAACACCTTGAATGATTTCTGCTGTTTCAACTGTTCTCTTAAAAGGTGAACAATAAATAATCACCTCCTTAGGTGGTTCTTCTGTAGGGAAAAGATGTTCGGAAAGTTTAGTGGCAGACTACATACATGTATATATGTTAGTATAAAAGTTGTTGGTATAAAACACATATATAAACTTGCCTCCTTTACTTGGATTTTACCTTTCTCGTGTAAACCATATCCAGTATTTAAAGGCCCACCTAAAGGGGGGA
This sequence comes from Helicostylum pulchrum, assembly GCA_025677825.1. NCBI lineage: Eukaryota > Fungi > Mucoromycota > Mucoromycetes > Mucorales > Mucoraceae > Helicostylum > Helicostylum pulchrum. The sequence goes on along the minus strand of JAIXMO010000038.1, from coordinate 221,518 downwards.
TGGCAATAGCAGGATTAGAACAGATTAACTTTTCATCATTAGCTAAAGAGTAGCCATGTCTTTGAATAATGTAATGATTCTTGAGGGTTTGAGGCAAGTGGTTATAAAGTGGTTGAGACATTTCGAAAGATGAGGAAAAGGTATATTTTTCTTTTAGTCAAACCCTATTTTATAATAGCATGTAAGGTTGAATCTCAGATAAAACTTGATCCTCATAGCTTGGTCCCTTGCCAATTGATTGTTATCTCCATCTATCGCGATCGTAAATTATTGACATCATTATATACTTTATACTAACGAAACTGAATATCATTCTTATATATTATCCTACTAGCATACTATCTACAAGTTGACTTGAAGGATATAATCGATTATATCTTACCGCCTATCTCCCAATATGACGTAGTGACGTCTGTAAAGGTGGAAGATCAATAGAGCCAAGATGTACTATAGTATAGGTCACTTTGATATTTCATACGGAGACTGAGTGTTTGTAAACTAATCATACCATCTTTAGGTCAGTTACTAGATAACTAGAGTGTTTCTTGGCTTTTATTAACTACAGTATTTTTTCTTAAAAAAAGTTTATGGGATAAAATTGAATTATAGCTTCAAAGTAGTAAGGAGCCCCTATACCTTTTGTAATGCAAAAAAGAAAGTTAGTTTTTAACCAACTTTTAGTCTCAGTGTCGAGTTGCCAAGGGTGGACCAATTCGCTGAGCTAGTCCTCAGAAAAACTAACTTACTTGGACCCCGCGAAAATAGGTAGAAAAAAAAACTAAAGGAAAAGGAAAGACTGATTTTATTTAAAATATTAAAGATATATAATAAGAGATGCATTAGCCACTTTAAACAAAGTGTTTCCAGAACTAACCGCGAAGAGGTTCGTCTCTGGGTAGTTTCATCTTTTTTTATAATAAAAGAGAATGTTTGGCAGGCCTGAACTCATTGAGACAGGATACGCCAGAGCTCATTGGAACAGTGGTGTCAAAGAAACAAAAACCTAAGTAGGCCACCGGACAGCCCACTCTATTTTGTCACAACTAAAATACGAGGAACCCTATCTTATAGCTTCGCCAACCAGACAGAGAATAAAATGCGTTCGCGGTCCAAATTTTTATATGGGAAATCACTCCCTAAAAGTTATGAAGCGCTAGCATCACCGAGTCACTCCGCCTGAGGCTTCAACCGTTGTCTCAGTAGTGGTTATGCTCTACATTTTGCACTAATCGTGAGATGTCAGTAACTGTTGAAAGTCATTGCATCACAAACCTGCGTTGTTGCAGTAATGTTACCCACTAATGCCCTCTAGTCGAATGTCGCTCCCCTTGTGACAGTTCACCGCTAGGTCCTTACGTCGAGGTGTGTGAGTTTCCCTAGGTAATCACCCTAATAGAAAACCCTCTTCGAAGAGATTTATTAGCTCAAGCCCAAACTGTGTTGGAATATATTCGGTTATACGGCAATCATGAATCACCATGTAAAGGGTATAACCTGAAACATTAGCAATAGACAAAGAGGGAAAAAAAGAAATCAAACAACTGAAATTTTTTTATGGACTCTGCGCATCATGTTTCTTGTTTGTTTACTTTTGTGAATGCATACTCATTATATGTATTCATGTAAACTATCTTTTTTTTTCAAAAGGAGATCTAACTGACTAGATTTCACAGTAATACAATATACCACTTTGAGCTTCAGACCTGAGAAGAAGGGGTACTTGCGAAAAACTATGATATACTTCAGGTGTGAGTTTGTCGAATAAAAGCTTACATTGGTTCTAATTTCTAAAAAGGGTATAACTATTTACGAAAATAACTCTTGAAAAAAAATAGATTTATATACAGATCCGAGCACTTTGACTCCATCCATGCATTACATAATTACTTCAGCGATATTTCTCTTTTAATATTAACAATGCTCTTTATAAAGCTTATCATCCTTTAAAAATAGTATACAGTACAGCTGGTAAATATTGTCCATTTTAAGAAAATGAATGGCGCTGGTTATAAAATGATTTGCAGTTGGTTGGCGAATGATTGTCGTTTTCAAAACTTTAGTTTGTCTGTTTGGGATAGGCCAAATTGACGTTACCGAGTGAAGGCTTTAATTCTTTCTTTTCACTTTTAAAACTAAGTGTGCAAAAAACCATAAACCTCTTAAGTCTGATAAGTTCTTGTTATTGATGTATCTACGTATCACATATTCTCATATGAAGTTACGTAAGCTATATAAAAATATAGTATCTTTGATATATATTCTCAGATATGTTCTATTTTCTATCCATTTGATAATATAATTATAAAGACTGTTTAAACTCTTTACAAGATCATGTAACTGGTTTACATAAATCAATGTCACATTATCTATAAATAAGCTACAAGTTACAAGCCCCTATCTTGCGTCTTTTTATAAGGAAAATACACGCGGTATAGATTTATATGTAATTAATCTGTACTTGTAAAAAAAAAGCCAACATAAAATAGTAATCAAAAGGTGTAGATATATAGCGTGTATATAACACTGATAATTCCTTGGCATTTTCCTTTTTATTTTTGATATTACTTTTATATTTTATAACTGTCGATATCACATTTACTTTACGTTATTTTTATTTTTTGATATCAACAGTTATTTTTAATAACTGTTGTCAATATCGCAGGTACAGTGTTTTTTTAAAAAAAAACCTCCGTTCCGAATTATATGCAACAATTTATATTTATCACTTTTCATTTTTTTTCATTTCATTTTTTTTTCTTTAGCTTTTTTCTTTCTCTTTAGTTTTTTTTTTCTTAAGGCTTTTTTTTTTACATTTCAAGAAGAGAAGAAGAAAGGAAAAGAAGTGGAAAGGAAAGAGACAGAGGGTAGAGTATATAGTTATTTCAGTGACTTATGTAATGATACTGACAACATAGTTGGTGATGGAATAGGTGGGTCCTGTGGAAGAGCAGCAGACTTGGAAGAAGTAAATAAAACCGTCAAAGATGATTTAGATGATAATGATTTTCAGCCTCCAATTATAACGAGAAAAAGAAAAGATATGTATTATTATAATAAACTTTCAATACGTAAAAAATGTAACTTAAAAACAAAAGTCAAAGCGAACACCTAACTGACTCAGTCTCAAGGTAAGAAGTGCAAGGACAAGGGCAAGGGAAAGAAAAAGGAAAAGGCTTTAGATACTGTGTGTATCCGAAACGAAGTTGGAAGCACAAACACGAGTAGCTCCTCCACAACACGCACCAACGTTATAACTCTTGCGGACTATGACTTTGACTCCAGTGACGAATTTGATGAATTAACTGTCAAAAGTGTTGATTTAGGGGAATAGAGCAAGTCCATTCCAATCAAAAAAGGATCTAAAAATGTTGTCGTTAAATGTACTTCAACTGCTACTGATAAAGCCGATCTAACTATTAAAAAAGCAACTGATTCTGGAGCACGTCCGACGAATACCAAAGAAGAACCTGCTATAAATAAACAAGTTATAGCCGTAAAAGCAATTATAAGTAATTTATGAAAGCCATAATACCTTCAGCCATTACATGAATTTGTGGATGTTGTAAAAAAAGTAGTCTCTCATACGTTTGCCTTTACCAAATATATTTTTGTAAAGGGGTTGGCAGTAAATATTGGATTCGACTTGAATAGCTTCGTCAACAAGAACTTTTTCGTGGAAGTGTTCTTGAGTCTTGTGGATAAACATGTGCGCGATGGCAGTGACTCTGGGAAAACCAAATTGAATGATTCTACAAAATTATATAGACAACTAATTGCTAAACACAAAGACTCCTATTGTAAAGATACCAGCTACATCCCGCCAAAGCTGGTACATTCTCAGCAAATTGCCTTGTTTGAATACACAAAAATTCAAACCGCCTATCAAAGCAACATCAAAGCGCATTTTGGTACTAGATAACGTACCATGTTGAATAAACTGTTCGGAAAAGACGAAAAATTGAACAATCTCCGCGAAAGAATGAAAGCCGAAGGATTCACTGAAAAACATAAAAAAGAACCTCGTCATAAAGAGGTTTTTAACCCATGTACTCAAGTAAAGCTTGCCGTCGCAAGTGAAAAAAATACCTCCTGCCAACATCTTGGATGAAACGTCTAGATCGTGTATAACAAATTTTCTCTCTGCATACCCTGACAGCTATAAATTTCAAAAAGATTCTATTTTTTATGATGTAGCGGCCCCCCCCCCAACGAATCATTTCAAAGCTTTTTACAAACTCGCACAATTTTTTGAATTAGAAAAGCTGAAAAAATTCAATTGTTTTCCTTTACGAACAACATTTATTCCAGCATATATTACATTCGGTAGTAAGACCGTAAGCTGCCATATTCTCAAGAATAAAAAACCTTTGAAGGATAACTTCGATATTTGGCGTAAAGTTCTTAACTTGGAAAAAAAAGCCTTCAAAAATCAAGATGTCAAAAAGTCTCAAGTTTGAAGGGACAATGGAAACTGATGGTATTAGTGTCTCCGTGATTAAGCGAAATGTTCCAACTGGCAGAAAAAACGTTCCAAAAAGAACTGCAAAGAAGCCAGAATCAAAAAGTGATAGTACCAGATACATCGAAGATTTGATAGAAGCAGTTAAAAGAAACAATTGAAAACTGTGTTTTAAGCGATCCTGGTAGACGTGACATTTTATATCGTATGAAAGAGACGAGTGCTGCCGACAAAAAAGAGATGTTTATTTTTCGAAAGACGAACAGATCTAAAAAAAATCAAGACATTTTAGAAAGCTACACAAAGTAACCAAGCCATCCATCGTCCAAAATGCGGAAACACTTCTTTCTAGATCGCAATCGTCTACTGTAAACGCTGACAACTTCACAAGTTATATAAAGACGAGAGTTTCCGTAAACAAAATATTAAGCGAATACTATGGAAATGATACTCATAAATCTGAAGAGATGTATTTTCCCGGCTCTTTGTTCGACTTTCGAGTGGATAAAAAGGGTAGCTTGTACTTTGGGAACTTGTTTGTAAAAATATCTATGGCTTCTCTCCTAACAGCGCTTCAAACTCTCAACTGTACGCCACCTATATAAAACTAATGCTGGAACAAAAACATATTTCGAAACTATTAGATGATACCGTCAAGGCTGAAGTGCTTGAACTTGTCAACGAAATGTTCACAAGCGAACAGGCCAACTTAAAACAACGTATAAGCGAGTTGTTAGTGAAACTTCATATTCTACCGTTTCGAAAAATGAAATTCTCAAGCGAAGTTTATTATGATCAAAACGACGAGACGTTGGTAAGAAACCTGAAGAATAAATTTGGTCCGAATTCTATCTTGGTCATCGGTAACTGGTCTGCCCCGAATACTAAATTTCATGAACCTACAAGAAACAAGGGACTTATTTGCATGCTTTAAAAAAATGGGTTTACGGTTCACTTAATCGATGAATTTAATCTTCTTCTAAGTGCCCTAATTGTGAAGATGATTTGGAAAATTTCAAAACAGTAATCAATCCTCGTCCTTATAAAAGAATTACAATGCCAACAGTAAAGTGTCAAGGGCTATTACGATAAGAATATGACAGTAATGTAGCACTAGAACTTTAATGATAATAACAATGACTTTTTAGTTGCAAAAACCCCCAATGCCTAGTCGAGGAGTCCAGAAGAAAGCTATGGAATAGGGACCTCGCTGCAGTATTAAACTTCAGAAAGATTCTGGTCAGCTTGAGGGAGACGAGTAGACGACCCGAGATTTTTACAAGAAAGCAAACATCAAAAAATAATCTTTCCACCAGAGTTATCGCTCTGACCAACTTATGCAGGTAATGTACTAAAATATCCTATTTTATAAACCCAAAACGATAATAGTTGGTGAACTAACCGATATTTTGATTTCAGTTAGAGACATTTATTTTTTGCTAAACGATATTTATTTTTTTACTAGTTAACAACATTTGATTTTTCAAAACGGACAAAATTTACAGGCCACACTGTTGATACCGCTTAAGAGTAAAAAGGGTAAAGTTTAGGGGAGATTATAAAATGTGTAAAACAACTGATAATAAAATAATAGTAAGAATAGTGAGCACCAGACTGTTTAGTAGTCAACTGAGACGGAACTTATTTATTTAGTTTAAGGCGAAATGGTATTAGGACGTCTAGTCTTCACAAAGGAGTTATCAAAAAATGTTATTAAAACAAGGGGATAATCAAGCAAAGTGATAGAGAGAGGGTAATACAATAAATCGAATAAAGTAAAAGCTTAGATAAAAATAATAGTTCAAGACTCTTTGGAGTGTATATCAACAATGAATCTTTGGAAAGGTGACTAGGAAACGTAATTTAATACAAATGGTAGCCAAGCGATGTAAGATAAAATAAAGGGATATAGAAAAACCAAATAAGTGAACACTAAGATATTTTAAGTCTAGGTAAGTTAAGTTTATTTAAAAAGAAAAGAGACAGGGAGGTATTTATACTTATGACTCGTGTTTGTGTGACAAGAGTCAGGGAAGTTAATTGTGATGTAACACTGTATTGATATTTTACATTCAGTTAAAAAATATGAATAAAAATTCATGGTGGGTGAGAATTTAGGTGGCGTATTTTTCTTTCTATCTCTCAAATGACTTCTAGAAATACCTTACCAACAGAGATTCTCCTCAACATATTCACCTACACTAGTATTCGTTCTTTAATATACTGTCAACAAGTATGCAAAGAGTGGAAGTATCCGGCACGAGTGGTATTTTACAAAGATATTCAATTTCTCAACTCAACGCAAGTCGAGCGCTTCAACCAATCGAATAAGCTCGATCCTTCACTGGGTAAACTAGTAAGGTCAATCGACTTTAGTTCATTGCTCATCAATTCAGCGCTCGAAGCAATGAGCAAGTCTCTTTTCACTAATGTAGCCAGATCTTGTCCTAATGTAGACCGAATACTAGTAGACTATCCCAGCGAAGACTTTTGGAACCTGACTTATTTCTTATGTCTAAAGTATTGGTCTCGTCTATCATACTTACCAAAGACCAAACGAAGTTATCCTGAATATCTTCGTACGGCCATGGTTTGTTGTCAAACACTAGAAAGACTTGAAGTGGTACCACTGTATTTTGAAAATCGAGGTAGACACTGGACAGAGTTAGCAAATGCGATGTTCAAACCATTCCAAAAAGTACATACTTTGCGATTTATTTTGTACAGCTATGCAGATATTATTTATACGTTTGATTCTTTATTGGATCAGTTTATAGATATCACTAAACTCAATTTGACTTATGAAGGCATATATCGTCGTGTACAAGGAGATGATCATATTGTATTGGATTTAACTGGTATTGTACCTATGCGTACTTTGGAGCGATTAACTATGAATAAGGGACATATGAATGCCAATACCATAAGATACCTTTTAAAAAAATTTCCCAACTTGCAAAGAATCAAAATGAACTTAGGTTATTATCATTCAGAATACACTGATAGCGAGATTGTTTCTGTTTTCGATTATGTGATGCAAATGACAAACATAAGCATACAGCTAGTAACCGTTAGAGAACTTGATATATTACGTTTATTTGTTGCACGTGTAGGATCTTCACCTATTTCCCTAAGCATTACTTACCAAGGCACCCATCGTTTCTTTGGTACCTTTCAAAGTCGAATACGGTTAATTCACAACAAACTATATACTGCTGCTGGTACCAATACCTATAATACTATATCAAATGAACCAGCCCGTATAATTATTGAAACAGATCGTAACCCTTCTACATATGTAGATGTCTATCAAAAAAACCTAGTAGAAGTTATTGGCAGCCATTTAAGTTTTTTATATATTGATTTGCAAGGTGGTCCTCTACTTGAATCTGATTTTAAATATCTGGACGACGTATTTCAATATTGTACTTTATTAAAAACATTGGTTTATGCAGCTAGATATTTGGATCAAAGTACGCAAATGAATGCAAGTATCCGTCATTTGACACTGATTGGAATCAAATTATCAAATGTAGTATTTCCGCAACTATCTGAAAGTTTACCTAGCTTGCAACACTTTCAATTAATTGATTGTGAGATAGTGGAAGAATATATTATTGATATGTCGGAGACATCCTTTCAGATGTTTCATTTGAGTGATTCGAGCAAGGAAATTTGTTGTATTACTATAGACATACTCACCGGTATAGATGTACATCGTTTCGAACGCGAAAGAAACAAGGATTATTCAATTACAAGTATCAAACAAATGGGTATTATTTTAAGATGCAAGTCTATAAAATATATTGATGTTGAATGTGATGGATTAACAATTAAGGGCTGTATTTAAATATATACGTATTTTTTTATTATTATTGTCTTTAATACTATTATTATTTCGGAATAACTACATCAAGTTACATGATTCACTTAAATGATGGTTAGGATGGTGATGTTTACTCTTTTGTTTCGATTCTTTACAGCGACACTCTCGTCCTTCTGTGTCTGTTTCATACGTAGAAGTAGAAGTAATTGATTTTGAATCAACATCTTTTCTTTCTATTTCATCTGTCGAAGGTTCATGACGACAGGTTTTGTCGAGTTCATAGAATATAATATAAGCATTTTCAGCTAAATCGGAAAATATCGAAGCAGCGTTTTTATCTTGAGTTACAGTTACTCTACTGTCAGTATTCAAATCGTCAAATTTTAACCAGTATGGTTCATCCACATCTGCTCGAGCATAAGATATATAATGTCCACTGCAAGGTGAATCTCCTTTATGACATACAGCACTTCTAAAATGAAGAGTCCAGTTGATTAAATGACCACAAGTGGGACACATTGGGTCATCTACATTTTGATTCACAAATTTGTTAAAATCGATGGTTACTGGAATCTCTACACGGTTTTTAATTTTAGTTGATCCGCCAAGAGTGTCATATCTATATCGTTTTAAGACGATGGGTAATATCAGGTGTGTATCGGGAAATGACGAGTCTAATTGCGTTTTAATTGAATCACCTTGTTCATTGGTAGCACTATAAAATGGTAATAGCTCCAGCACTTGCCAAGCTGTAACAGTGATACCTTCTTGTCCTTCTGACTGTTGTGACAGAGGTAATTTTTTGGGGGTATCATTTTCCTTATCCATAACGGGTGACAGTATCACACTCTCAGATATATTATTTAAATCTACATTACGTCTTACACCGGTGATGACACTATTATAGAAATAATCTAACAATATATCTTGTAGCTGAATCTTTCCTACGTCATCTGGAATAGACAATGTTAATGCTCTATCAGTCATGACGCGATCATCATCTGTATCTTTATTGGCACCATGGAATAATCTGATTTGGAACTATACATAATATTTTGTGTGTATGTGTGAGTACAATATATATGCGTATATATATATTTTTTAACTTACAGGTAAGTAAGGCAATTCAAACATTTCAGTAATAAACATGAACAATTCACTAGCGTCTTCTTGACTCCAATTACCGAAATCGTCTTTACCATGCCAAGTAGCGTCTTGTAATATTTTTCTAAACCAATGAACGTAATCGGCATGAACTAAATGACCTTTACGAAGTTTATTAACGAACAGTCTCAAGACCATTTGTAATTTTATCTTTTCTTCATGTTCTGGAGGGATGTCATAAGTTAATAGAGGATCGAAAGTCGTATTGAAAATATACATTGCGAATAAAAGAGCGTCAATGTAACAACTTGTTCCACCATCGTTTTCAGAGCCTAATAACTTTCGCTTGTCCTTTGGTGGTTCTATCAATATACCGTGTGAAGCTTCTTCATAATCGACCATATCAGATAAAGCCTTTTTATATTCCCACTCGTTATTTTCAAGTGTATTTTCAAATAATTCTTGTTCTAAACTGACAGAAAAATGTGTTCGTGCATATGTGGCTAATTTATTAATTTTTTCGGTTTGTTCGCTTGTACGCTTTTCTTTAGCATCTTTTGTTGAATTCTTTTTCGATTTATTAGAGTGTGGAGATATTAATTTCCAAAATTTATCTCGTTTTCTATGTGCTTTTTTCTTCTTTTCTTCTTTTATAATAAAGTCTTCCATTTTTTGTTATTGTTGTAAGCTGAAAGAAAGAAGAAGGATTTTTTTTTTTGCTTAGTGCAATTTTATGCTGGGAATGAAAAAAAAGTAAGTCATTTGCTGGAAAGTATCACTTTTAAATAACAGAAAATGCTAAGTACGTGTTTTATCATTGTAAAAGCAATTGATGTTAATAAAATTACGGAAGTTAACACCGTAAAACAATGAAAGTGAATACTGTCACTTTTTTGTGCTTTTTTTTTTTTTTTTTTTTTTTTTTGACAAGTTTCAAACAATAATTAAATCATCTCTGTGACACTGAGATATCGGGCCCCCACAAATCGCTCACATAAAAAATCAATGCTAATTTAAACAGCTATAATAAATAGGTAATGGTTTTTATTTTATCAAACAGGAAATGAGTTTCGGACTCAAGTTGTATAATACAAAACAGATTTTTTTTTTAATATCTCTTTGATAAAAATAATAATTAAAAACGTACTTTTAAACATTCATGCACTCGAAACTAAAATAAAATTTTATATTGTAGCTTATTTTATCACTGCATTTTCAACACTTTTAAATATTAAAATGTTGTTTATTGTAAATATGTCATCTTTAAATTGGCCAACCTTCATCATCTACCAAAACTTCACCTTCAAATGTATTCAATACCTTTAAATATCTAGGATCATCCATTTCAACATTCATCCATCTTTGTACAGTCTTTTCTTGGACTAGTGTTAATCTTTTTTTGAGATCGTCCTCTGTAATGTCACCCCAATTGATACCCTGTAGAGGATCAACCTCAGGCTCCACTTCATCACCTTCTTCTTCTTCTTCACCAAATGCATTTGCTTTAGTACTAGAGCTGGCACCATCAAGTGGAACTGATCCCCACGCAGTGGTACTAATTGTAGGCTTATCCCACCCATCTTCTTGTACCACGCTTTCGCTTTCTTTTTGTTTCTTTTGAATAAATTCTCTTCGCAACTCCTCCAGGTACAACTTGTTGATTTCGTTTGCCAAGTCGTCAACTGTGATAGGCATAGGTAAAGCATCTGGTAAAGGTGTACCTATATATCCTGTATCACTATCGACATCTTCTTCTTCTTCTTCATCGTCAGTAGTCGAGTAGACATTATCTCCAAGCCAACTTTGATAATTGTTTTTAAACTCCAAGTCCAATTCAACATCATCTACAAGCACTGGTTCATTTAGGTTATACTCTGGTAAGCGTCTACCCTTCTCTTCAGCGGGATAATTATCAAAGTAGAATAAAGTACTGTCTGGTCCAGATATATCATCCATTTTTGGCAGAATGTTTGGCAAATAGCGATGGCCATTATAGAGCCTAGAAAGCATACGAAGATTGACTTCCCTCAACTATTTAAAACAAGGTATTAGTATAGTACCGATCATAAATAAACTATACATACAGCTGCTTCTTCCATCTCGCCATTTCCCTCAGGGCTTGATAACCAGTCATCATTGAGGCTAGTTAAACAATGAGCGTATATTGCGGATATTGTCTTCATATTAGCTAGAATATTATGAGTAAAATATACATATATGTAAATCTAAAAATGACATATGCTTACATGATCTCCATCTTTTACCCATATAAGGCACCTGATTCTTTAGATTCTTTAATACGTACAGATCTATAACCGGATGGCCCACTTTTAGTAATCGTTTCAATATAGCCTATAATACAGAATGTAAGTATCAAGACAAATAATATAATAGAGTAAACTTACGGATGATTTGTATTGCACAAGCAATAGTACGCGATGCACTTTTCTTTTAGTCAACATTTGAAGTATTCTTAATAAATTGATAGACCAGAATAAATTTCGAATGTTGGTATAAGGTTTCTCTTCTGATTCGTCCTCTTCTTCGTCGTAGTCAATTTCCATTTGTCTGACATATCCAAAGAAACTAATCAAATGGTTAAATCCAGTATGCATATATGCATATCAACAAACTAACCTTTGGCTATCATCATCAGTCTTTTTAGAAGCAAGTAATGCTACCTCTTGCAAACCCAATAACTTTAAAATTAACAGCATACATCCAGAATCAATCAATATTTGAGATAAATACTCAAATTTAAGAACATCTATAACAAATATTAGTTTGTCGTCTTTAAACCCCCTTTTTTTTTAAAAAAAAAAGTTACTTACGCGAAATTTTAAACCACTTCAACATTAACAGTAATACACCTGATACGGATTTGGAAATAGTCTCTCTGTTTCGAGTAATATTAATGTCTTCCAATATTTCAGCTTCTTTATCTTTTCCGATAGAAACAGTCGATAAAAGTAATTTGAGTAATACGACGACAATATTTTGAAAATTAGGTACAATGGTCTCGTAGAGTAATTCAATTTGAGCCATGTTTTTTTGATCCGTCTCATTTAATTTATCGTAAATAATCTCTTTCCATTCGTCTATTTTTTCGTTCTGTCTTTGCCATCGATGAATTGCCTTTTCTCTTTCATATATGATTTGATAGTTTGCTACGGAGATATATAAATGATCCGTCCAGATTGAGCTTGCTTCAACTAAACTCTTTGGTATCATTGGACTATTATCTGTATAAGGTAAAACGTTTGTTGTTTCCGTGGTTGATTGTTTTGTTTTTACTACTGTAGTATTGTTTGCTGGTTGGTTTTTAGATGGGAATAATGTTTGGTAAGGTAAATCAATATTCTTTGACGCTTTATAAAGTCCCATAGCCTTCGATAATTGTGTAGAGGCGGCAATGGTTAATGGGTTTTTAATCTTTTCAGGAGGTGCTTCAGGATTAAATGACGGATAACGCTCACACGATTGATGATAAAACGAATGTAAATCTTCAGGTGTACATTTAACAAAAGATGATTTATCCTTAATAACAGGTAAATCACATACTGCTCTTATATTCGATTTCATCTCTATATAATTATCTCCCATTGTAACAGATAAAGCCTTATAAAGATTCAACATCAACTAGAAAAAAAAAGAAGTATGAATTACTCTGTCGCTTTTATCATTTTCCCTTTTTTTTACCTTTTTTAATGGAAATGTCTTTGTAAAATGCTCTTTCAGTCTGACAACAAGATCAAATAGAAATTCGGGTAACCTGTACTCTTCCAATTGGTCCTTGTTGAACAGGATAATCATAAACATAATTGTAAGATAAATATCGATTTCCTTACAAAATAATACAACAAGTTCAGTTTGACAACTGGTATAGGTTAGTAGTACTCGTTTAAATAAATGCGGTCTACCTACATCGTCAAATTCTCCAACTGATGGCATCCGTAATCCAAACATTTTTTGAGTGTTGTTATAATATCGGCGTCATACAACAATTGATTGTTTTCTTGTAGATTAACCAAGTGTTTTATCTTGTTATAGTCACCCATTACTTCGCCATAGCATCCTATTTTTTTTTATAAAAAAAGAGTTTATAAAAAGTAATTGACAAGAAAACAAAAAGTTACCTAAAGATATGTAAGCTAATGACTTTGCTGAAAATAATCGTTTGTCTTCTTCCAATAAATCGAGGTAATCGGTCGCTTGTTGAATGATACTTTTTCTCTGTTCTAAAGAGCACTGCTCCCAAGCTTATATATTTTTTTTTCAAAGAGAAAAAAAATGAGTTCAGTTGCAATACAAACACTAATAAAAATATAAAAAATATCTACGTGTATATGTGTCGTTGTATTCTGCTTCATATTGCGGTAAGTCATTTTTTACTTCAGAATACGCTATGAATTCGTTTATTTCGTCTACGGTAGTTTCTGGCTTATAATAATCGTAACAAGTATGGTGTTGAGACTTCTATACATAAAAAAAAGAGATGAGGAAAAGAGTAATAATCAAAACAAGTACCGTAATACATTACTTGGTTCTTCTCGTTCAACACTTGTTTGATTTGCTCGGGTTTTACTGATGGACGTTCTTCTGTCATGTGTGTGTGGGGATGAAAAGAGTGTCAAACTGCAAAATACTTGTTGGCGTGACGCTTTTTATTTACAACCATTCTGGATCCAAACGCGCTCTTTTTTTATTGTACATACGCGCGCGCACTAACCCCCTCCTCTTTTTTTTTCTTGGTTTACCAATATGAATCTGGATACGGAAATGACAAATGGTGAGAATGCTCCTATTCATTTTATTTCGGAAAAGATGGAAACTTGTAAATATCAAAGTCTTAAATAGCGCCTAATATATAACACTTGTTCTGATTCGTACATGTGTATTTAGTGCAAGTACCTGACAATACCCTTGTTTGCCAATATTTAAAAGATGGAAAACTGTACTTTAATGAACCTAAATTGAGAGCTGAAAGTCATGTAAAAATTGCAGAAAGTAAGATAACATTACACACATACATACTTGTTTCGAGTTAAAAAGCTAACAATATATATCAAGAGCTTTTGGCTTATAGAGAATATAGAGCTAATATAGAAAAAGAAGGCAACATTACTCAACTATCCATAGAAATACCACCTATGTATATGGATTTAATTGCAGCACTAGTTCAAGACAGTGAAGAACCTTTTACTGTCCTTTCGACTCGTATCGATGATCTATTATCCCCTTTTTTGAGAAACGAAAATGGTAAGTTTTATTATTTTAGAAAAAAGAAAAGGAAAGAGTAGTATATATCTTATTCATACATTATTTAGCTTCCAATAAGTTTGAATCTGCCATCCAAAAAGCTATACGAAAATTAGCTCATAAAGTCAATTATGGATTAAAAGAGGAAGTTTATGCAAATGTAGAACATACAGCCCCAAAGATCCCATGGGTAATGTATTTATTTATCGAGAAAGAGAGAATAGCGTTATTGATATTGTACGCATATTAGCATTTATGTATTAGTAGATGGGAAGTAAAAGATATACAGCTGTTCCCAGAAGATATGCAGCAGGCTGTGTATTCAAGAATAGAAAACAGAAAACATGTAAGTTTTTTTTAGAAAAAATGGATTCTGATGTAACTTCATGTTAAAAAACATTGTATTATTATAGATGACAGACGTTTTTACCGAGTTTATTAAAAGTTTACCGTCAACGGAAAGATCAACGATTATAAATACCAAACACCGTAGAAGCCCTATAGCACATAAAGAAGTAAGTTAGAGTATATAGTTTTTTTTAATCACTTTCTAAGTTTTTCTTCTTCTTATAAATAGCTTGAGGATATCCGACAAAAGCAATCAACAGAGATCGAACAACGCAAAAAGAAGGACGAGGAAAAAAAGAAGCGTGACGAAGAAAAGAAATTACACGATGAACAGAAACGAGCATTAGAAGAAGAAAAGAAAAAACAACGTGAAGAGGAAAAGAGAGTACGCGAAGAAGAAAAGAGAGTACGTGAGGAGGAAAAGAAACTACGTGATGAAGAAAAAAAGAAGCGAGAGGATGAAAAGAAAAAGAAGGAACAGGTAATAATATATATACATATATGTGTATACATTGGAGAAGCTCTTTTCACTAAAAAGTATCAAGTGTAGTCTCAATTACGTCTCACTTCATTATTCGCTAAAACTTCCATTTTCGAAACCGCACCACCTGTGGAAAAAGTACTCGAACCATCCAACCCCACCTTATTCCCTGCATTTTATATTAAAGACAATGTAACTATTGCGGATCGTTCTCAATCGCATCATAGCAGTGGTAGTTATCATAATTTTAGAAGATCCTTAAATGGTTCTGCACCTGTATCTATCAATAACTTTTTATCAGAAATTAAAGAACCAAATCAAAAGAGAGGTGTATCGACACACATTGATATCCGTACATTATTATTACCTGGTTCAGCGGATATATTACACGTACCCAATGTACGTCTTGTACTTCGCATGAAATTACTACAATTTACAGAAAATGTTAGACCTGCTTATTATGGCACATTCACTAAACGAAGCCAAACTGTCACAGGCAGGAGGCCGTTTGCCAAAGACGAATCAAAATTGGAGTATGATATAGACAGTGAAGCAGAATGGGAACCAGAGGGAGAGGGTGAAGATATCGTTAGTGGTGATGAAGATGAAGATGACCCCAACACTGATATGATTGACCCTGAAGATGCTGGATGGTTAGTACCTGAAGGATATTTATCAGATAACGAAGGTGTTGAAGATGAAGAGTATGGTGATAGAGATGTTGGTAAAGCCTTAAATATCACTAGCTCCACAAAACGTATTGCTGTTCGCAAAATAGTTTTGGGCCCCTACTTTGAAGGTGAGACTGAAGAAGATGATAATATGAAACCTTTTGAAACACAATTCTTTGTCGGTAAGTGTTTGATCGAATTTGTATCTTAGTTTAGTTATTGCGAGCTCATTTTTTTCTCTCTTTACAAATAGATTTACCAGAGGGAGGATTCAACCCATTCTTTAAAGAACCTTCAACTTCTAGCGCAGCCATTGCAGCTACTGTTGCTCCTAGTACAGCCACAGCTCATGTTAAAGCCAATGATTTTACAAATGAACATACGACTGCACTTATCAATGTTATAAACGAAAAATGCGGTGATTCCATCCCGAATCTTATTACAGAGGCAAAATCAAATTGGTTATTAAAGGACGTATCAAAGCGTCAATTAGAAGCAAAGATTAAAAATATTGCCATTAAAGAAAAACGAGGAAAAGATACGGTATGTGTATAAATCTTGATTATGGATATAACCTATTTATTAACAAAAATTAAATTTGTAGAAACCAACGTGGTATATTAAAGAAAATTCCTCAACATAAAAAAATACTGTATGATAAAGGTCTAAATGAGCCAGAAAACTCATGCAAATATACTTTTTGTTTTAATTCACATGATAATAAACTTACCAATAAAATGATGGTATCGTTGAAGTTTTAGTTATTGATTTGACGAGATCAATCAAACACTAACAAAATAATATATCTTTAACCTGAGCAAAGTATCAGGAGACATGTACTACATAAAAAAAAAATAGTTGTACTGGAGTACCCAAGACGGAGAAAACATCAAAAATAAAAATAAATAAAAATATTTTATTTCCAACAAAGGCTCATGTCGAGACAAAAAATGATTTAATTTAAAAATACTAACGATAAAAAAAAAAGAATCAGTAAAACAGCCAAATAATCAAACTTAAGAAACTTACCAAACTTGCAGCAAACACAATATCACGCTTAATATCCTGTTCCGCTTGTTCCATCTTTTTATAAAGACTCGTATCGCCTACCATACGAGCCGCACCCATTACTTCGCGACAGGTTTCATCCAATCTACTAATACAACGAACAATAGAACCTTCCAAAACATCTGTCAAATCCGTAATATGTTTAAAAGGCTTCAAGTATGTATATGTTAGTATCAGTTTTGTTTTATCTCAAAATTAATGGTAAATACATACCAAACCTCTAGCCCACTCATAAACAACTTCAACTAATCCAAATTTAAGGTTATTGGCGTAATCTTCAACCGATATAGCCAATCCACAATCTACTTGCAGCTGAGCAATTTTACGAGCATAGGTCAATACGACTTCCTTACCCTTCATAAGCTTAGGTGTCAATCTGGGTTCACTGGCGTTACGTTCTTGGAACACGAAACAAGAAAGAATCGCAACTACTTCAGCAGGCTCGTAATCGGCAAATACGTTATCCAATACCAACTCGGTCAACAGTAATTCATCAGCAGAATTGATTTCACAAGCAACGCGGCCCTTTAATTGAACAGTACCTTGTTCGTCAATGTAATTTAATTGTTTCAAAACATCAATACGTTGATGGTAATCAGGTAACAGTTCCAAATTTTGATCGGAAATTGTCATATTGAGCAAATCAATTTGACTAGATAATCGCTTATGTGCATGAATAAGGCCATACTGTTATTATATTTTTTTTAAAAAATAAATAAAGAATACGTTAGTTATTTGTATAAAAGCACGGACATATATATAAGTATAATTTACATGTTCATCAAGTTCGGGACATTTAGTACACTGGAATTCATTACGAAGAGTTCTTGTTAATCTAATCTTGGAGCGCAACATTTCTTGGAACTCCATATCCTTAATTTTACTCCAATCGTATTCAACTAACCCTCCCTTTTTAGCATCCAAACCAAACGATTCGAGTTCTTGAGCAATACGGACAGTCTCCATATTATCTGTACCAGCCATAACAGAATCAACGTTAGTTTTGATAGAAAGTCGAGTGATAAACAAGATATCGGGAGCGCCGACGGTGACAATTTCAGTCTTTGCATTTTCGTCTTCTGGTACATAAATTGTGGTGATGGGAAGAGGGATAGTTTCATCCAAGCCTGCTGTGCTACTGGCCTCAATATCCTTGGGTACAAGAACAAAACAGTAGAATGATCGATGTTGCGAGTTGACAGTACTAACAGGCAAAGGCTTCAAAATAATGGCGGGTGCATTACGATATACATTGGTATTAATAATAACGAAACGGCCAGTACTTAAAGCTCTGTTACCTGCTGGTGTCATGGTAATAAATTGTGTCATCATAAGACGGTTCAAGTGTACAACCTCTCCACAGATGTCATAGAATTTTTCGAGATCGGGTTCACAGATGGCACAATCCAATTGACGCAATGCACTACGCTTCTTTTCATTTTCATCAACCAATCTTTTTGTATCAGGTAATAGTTGCTGACTACTGTTTTCGGAGAAACTACGTTTGATCATCTCTTCTACCTTAAGTGCCTCTACACGAAGTAAGTTCAAAATCATGTTGTAGGTCAATCTGAATTGAGATTCAAGTTTGGTAGGTTTGCCTAACAACATGGTGGATAAACAAGATACCTCAGGTGGTTCGTCTCCACCAGTAGCAATAATAACAACACCAGTACTGTCTAAACCACGACGACCTGCACGACCTGACATTTGTGTGTACTCACCAGGAAGCAAGTCCCGGAAACTACGACCATCATGCTTACGGATACCAGAGAACACAACACAACGAGCAGGCATGTTTACACCCATAGCAAATGTCTCGGTAGCAAACAATACTTTCACAAGACCTCTTGCAAATAAAATTTCGACCATTTCTTTGATAATAGGTAAGAGGCCACCGTGATGAACAGCAATACCACGACTCAACAAATCTCTCATTCTTAAAATTTGTGGCAAAAGTTTATCAGTTCCACGAAGTCGAACTAAACTACGTTCAATAAAGACATGAATTTCACTCTTTTCTAAACTAGTACAAAGATCTGTCTTGGATAATCCAGTAGCATACTCTTCACAACGACGCTTGGAAAAGGTAAAAATAACAACAGGTAATAAGCTTTTGGCTTTTAGCATACCAATCAGATGCACAAACAAATTACGATCCTAAAAAAAAATTGAGTTATTGTTTTTTATTTATTTCATGCAATGTTCGTACTAACCGTTTGCATGCCTGATTGATAACTTCGTGTCATTGTTCTAGGTCCTCCACGAGTAACAGCACCACCACGACCGCCACGTCCACCACGCGTGTTAGTGTTTCCAAGTGATGTATCTACTTGCTCCTTACGTTTCATCATAGCTTCCTTAGCCTTATTATAGCTATAAGGTTTGTATTATTAGTACAAATGCAGGAAATCGCTCCATTTTTTTTTAAAAAAAAAAATCTTACCCAATTGTGTTCAATTTGTTTTCATTTGCACCAACAATCTTGTAAATATCTTTGTTTGCATAGATATAATGTTCTAAAGGCACTGGTCTCTTTAAAGTACTGATTACATAAATATCCTTCTTTTTGGTGCGCCTATTAATGCATATTATGAGTACTCAGAATTTATGGGTTATCACACACCTAAACAACTTTACCCGACCCAACCTGCAAATTCTTTAGTGTTGGGAACCGTAGCTGATAATAAAATAATATTAACATGTGCAGGTAACATGATAATGACTTCTTCCCAAACAACACCTCTCTGCATAAGTGAAAAAAAAAACATATACAATTGTCATTAATGGTTTAAAGCTTTTTTTTTAGAAAAAAAAATTAAACGTACCTCTAAATCGTTCACGTAATGGACTTCATCAAAAATAACAAACTCAACGTCTCGAATAAGATCTGCACCTCGATACAACATACTTCTTAAAATTTCAGTAGTCATTACTA
The DNA here is from genome assembly GCA_025677825.1 of Helicostylum pulchrum. NCBI lineage: Eukaryota > Fungi > Mucoromycota > Mucoromycetes > Mucorales > Mucoraceae > Helicostylum > Helicostylum pulchrum. The sequence continues at coordinate 201,364 of JAIXMO010000038.1, read as the reverse complement.
AACAACTTGCTTCTGGTCGGATTTGTACATCGCCAGTCAAGATACCGACATCTTCTCCAAAAGTATGTTTGAAATCTCGAAACTTTTGGTTACTTAATGCTTTGATAGGTGAAGTATAAATAGCTTTAGTCATGTGCTTTGTAGCAAGCGCAATTGCATAATCGGCAACTACAGTTTTACCAGCAGAAGTGTGAGCTGCGATAAAGACAGAATCTCCAATTTCCAAGTGATATACAGCTTGCTTTTGAAATACATCGAGTTCAAATGGGAACTTTTTTATACATATGTATTAGTACTTACAAATGTGTTTAAAACTAAATTAAAGCATTACCTGTAAAGCCATCTCTGGCACCAAATCATAAAAGTTATCAAAGGGTTCATTGACGTTAATTTCATGAGCCCATTCACGGCGTTTCAATGCTTCGTTAGTTGTTAGTTTCTTTGGTGTCAAACTCTTTGGTGGTGGTAAAGTTGAAGGCAAGTATGCGTCTACCTCTTGATCAACTAAAAATTCATTGTGAGATTGTTTTCTGCGTCAATATTGGGGATGTATAGGTTAAATTTTACCTGAGGTCTCCTCTTTAGATTCTTCGTTAGTAACGACATTTTCAGGTTTGGTTACTTTGACATTTAAAAAGTCAAATGTATCATCAATAGGGGCCATCATATCTTCAATATTGAATACCATATTATTCTTGTTGACAATGGTTGATTCCTTTTCGGCCTCGTCGTCTATAAACATATTCATCATTATTCGTTCCCTTTCATTATGTATCATGCGATAATAATTTTACCTTCAAACTTTAACCCTCTATCCAATCCAGGAGCGGTTGCAGATGAGTCTAAATATGATGTTAAAAAAGTGTTGTCAATTTATCTAAATAATCAATCCAGATGTACCTTCAAAACTAAAGAAATCAATATCGACATCAAGATCAAGAGTATCGTCAAAATCCTCTATAGCTTCTTTATCCAAGCCTCCAGGCGCAAAAGGAAATTGAGCGGCAGAGCCTCGAACAAAGTCTTTTGCTGATCCAAAAGCTCTCGAAAAACTGGTCGAGTTATTGGAAGCCAAGTTAGGATCATCAACTATAACTTCCCTGAATCCAACAATATCTCCATCGCAGCCGTTACGTGCTACTATAATATTGGTACGAGGCTTTGTTAATTGAGTATAAGCGTTGGTAGCGTAGTTGGGCAATTCTTCCCAATGTCTATTCAATAAAAACGAAAAGGATTAACAATGATATAAAAAAAAAGAATTAAGCTTTCATATATTACTCTTGACATTTGTTTAACCAAGAAGTTGGAAAACTTTTTTGAGGGGTAAGAAATTTCTCTTCTAGTTCATGTTTAACATCTTCCACAGTTGGTTTTTTAATTGAAGGGATCTACTTTGACATGATTAAGCGAATGCAATATATATATATATATATTTTTCGTAAAAAGCTTCATACCGTTGTTTGAGAACCTCTTAAGCGAGAAAATATCTCTTCTAATGTCTCGTTTGTTACTAAACAACGCGAATCTGGTTAATAATCTATTAGCTGAATCTATTACACTTAATTAACTTTATTACATTGAGTTTCCATAATATGACAAAGACTGAACGCGAAACCCAATACTTTTTTTAAAAAACAAGTATCTTTTATAGCGGCATTCAGCCAATAGGATTTATTTTTTAAAAAAATACAATTAGGACACTTGAATTCTGTCACTGTCGACAGGACAATAAATCTTTTTTAAATACGTTAGCTATTTATCAGTAAAAAAAAAATGTGTTCAATGCATTACCTGCTCCCTGGGATTATATGTCAAGATCGAAGGTTTAAAATCTTTTCTTAAAAAGTACTGATTCCAAACAAGCTATAAGCATTATAAGTTAATATTTATGTTTATTAAAAAAAAATGAAATTTTACCTTTGCAAACCATTGGTGACCAAGAAGAGACGGATGAAAGCAATCGATATTACTAAAATTTATTCGTTTAGCGAAATAGAGTCGTGCAAATCCCTCCACACTTACCTAAAGGCGTCTACAGGAAGAGAAGTGATGTCTATGGATATAGGTGTATAAATGACGCCAAAATTGCTGCCAGGTTTAGCAGCATATTTAGTAGCGATTTCTTGCATTTTTGCATTATATTCTGCAAAAATAAAATAAAGAGTTGGCATATTTTTTTTAGACTACTCATGTGCATTCAGGATTAGTTTACCATTTATAAGTCTGTCCATATGATCTAAACCACCTGATTCTTGAAAGCAATCGCATGGCTTTAATAAAACTCGGTTATCACAGTATTCTGGATCTTTTGCATATACATCATATATATCTGCTAAATTAAACATTCCCACTATATATATTATTTTAGTCATAATGCTATTTCTTTTTATTTTCTTTTTTTGGTCGTGTAAAAACTTACTTAAATTGACGAGAACATTAGGAACTTCGGCTTGTAAACGTTGAACGGCCCGTTCCAAATAAGTAGCATAAGCGTCAGCCGTAGTTTCATTCGCAAATTCTTGGTTACAGGACCTACAAATATCATTACCTATATATATTTTTTTAGTATTACTTCTCGGGCGTCCGTTATTTTAATAACTTACTTCCAATTTGGATTGTGATCATTTTCCAGTCAGACATTACTTTGGGGTCTACCATAGTTCCATCGTCCAAGTCTACAGCAGTATTTTTTAGCTTAAAACAAGCGTAAACTGTCAAAATTTTACTTACGGTCAATAAGGTAATTTAACTCTTCGTCTAAATTGAGAGCCATAGCGCCTACCTGGGCAGCATTTAAATAATCCGTTTCCAAATTATCTATATATAAACAAAAGGAAGTCAATTTGCATATTTATACAAAAAAAATACTTTTAATCTGACATACAAGCAAGTCGTTGGTGTCCTCGAAGATACCCTAAAATACGTGATCCAGCGGATGGGCCATCGATTACTTGATTATAGTGTTTAATAAAATTAGCTATACTGACGGCCCCTTCATCGGCGCCCATAAGATAACTTAAACCTCGGTGCTCAGTTAACGTATTCTTATTAAGGAAACCCAATATTCCAGAAGAAATCGGTTTCATACCATAACCTGCTAGTATACTATACGAATATATGTGAGAGGACGCAATATTTGGAGTAGGATTTTTTTTTTTTTTTTTTTTTTTTTTGGTTTATTAGCTACCTATCGCCTAATGATCCCAAAATTTTGATGTCATCTGCTCGTAAATCAGTTACATCTTTGGGCGGAGAGGTTCTAGTAGTTAATGCAGGGCACTCAGATATGCTTGTGACATTCAGTGCCATGACAGATACGACACTAGCTACGAGTGCAATCAGCTTAACAAACATTTACTTCTTTTTAAATAAAAAAATAAAAAAGAGAACAAAAAAAAAAGGTTATTAGTATGAGTTCCCTCGTTTATAAATATATTAAAATTGTAACTGTGCCTCTTGTTGTTCTTGTCTAGGAATGTTAGTTATCAAAACAATATAGAAAAGCCACATAACCTATAGATTTTGCGTAATAAAAGAATCCTTAACTACTGACCATACCGTTTTCGAACGAAAAAAGAAAGACGTAACGCGTTAATTGTGAGCCACTAGAGAGGCTGAAGCAACTAAGACAAAACATGTACATATGCTGCTTATAAGCATGCATCTTTAAAGTCTTTTTTTTTTGTTTGCTTTGTTATTATTCTCATGTGTACAAAATATCTCAGCCATTAAATACATAGTACACCGCGATTAGAGAAATCTGTTAAAACCAAAGTTTGTATTTCCGTACGCCATAAACAAAGTGTACAAACAAGAGACAGCGTTTCAGCAATGACCATTGGGTTATCAGGTCTCGCTACAACCATATTTTAATCAAACACAAAGATAATCAACAAGTTTGTGATGTCCTTAATTTATGGTTATTTAGATATTTCGAGTGCATATATGCAATTCACACGGCCTTTGCTGGGGGGGTTTTTTTTTTTTTGCACTTAGAATGACTAAATCAACTTTACGCTTTGCTCTACTTGTATGTGATACACCCTTACCTGAAGTTATTGAGAAGTACGGGGACTATACTAAACAGTACCCTGCTATATTTGAAAAAGCCAGTGCTAATGCAAACGTGAACCTTGTTTGGGACTTCTTCGATGTTGTGGATGCACAAGTTTACCCATCTTTACAAGACATTAGCAATAGAAAGTACGATGCTATTGTATTGACCGGCTCCAAGTATAACGCTCATGATGATACTCCGTGGATTCTCAAGTTGATAGAGTTTTTACAAGCCGTACAAAACGAGCCTTATATCGGCCTTGTCAAGTTAGTTGGCATCTGCTTTGGTCACCAAGTTATGTTGCGTTCTGCTGGAGGCGTTACGGAACGAAACACCAAGGACTGGGAAGTTGGCTTTACTGAAATTGAACTAAACCAAAAGGGTAAAGATTTCTTCAAGACTGAAAAGACAAAATTGGTAGATTTATAAAAATATGTATAGCTATGTGTTCATATTTAGTAACTTGTAAACTTGCATAGAGAATCAACCAGCTTCATAGAGATCATGTGTCTGTATTACCTAAAGGATTTGTTTGTTTAGCCTCTACAGAAAATACGGCTAACCATGCCACAGTATCAGAGAACGGACAATGTATCACTGTACAAGGACATCCTGAATTCAATCGAGATACTATGAAAATTATCATTGAAAAAAGAACAGAAAGTGGTGTCTTTCAAAAGGAACAATCCACTCAATGGTTAAGCAGGTTAAAGAGTGAAGGTCCAGAAATGGAAGATGTTTGGTTAATAGAAAAGTTTATCGAGTTTATTATTTTATGAATAAATTGCATTCAATTAAGAAGGGTAATTGATCTACTTGATATTTTAATTTCTCTGAAGAAACGATAATACGATCTTCAAGTAATAGCTTTGATAAAAGAGGAATAAAAGTGAAGGATGAAAGGTCAAGTGTTTGATGGTCAAGTAAAAGTGTTTGATCAAACTTGATTTTAGTTTCTAAAAATCCAAAATGAAAGTTAAAGTTTCTTATTCGGTAATAATACAAACAAACAAAAAAGCACTTACTTTGATCTTGGTATCTATGTTTTCTATCAGAGTCGATTTCAATCAATGTATCTAAAGTAACGATCATTTCATTGTATGAATCGACTTGTCCAGTACGTAATAAGAGTTGATTTAAAAAGTGCACTAGTGTTTGTAATGCCCCTAACATAAAGAATTATAATGAGTAAACATGTATGTATGCACGTAGTATTTTAGACTATTTACATGCACTATCGGGCTCCAGCTCCAATAATTCTCGAACTGTTTCTATTTCGTCTTTTAATAATTGAGTCCTATCTAATGTATACCAACTCGTTTGATCATTTAAAGTTGAATCTTTATACATTTTTGTTGAAGGAGGTACCCAAACGTTCTTCAAATTGTTCTTTAACGCCTCTACTCGTTTAAAAGCCCCTGATTGACATGTATATTAATATAGTCTACAAGTTGAATTTAACATGTTTTTATATATACCTTCTCCTTTGTCCATCTCTGTTATATTAATATTCCATTGCTTGCAAGGAACTTTTTTTGAACTAGTGCTGGGTAAAATAGTTGAAGCATCCAAAACGATATTTTTAGCAGCAAGATTATTATCCAATAAAAAGAGCCAAATAGATGCGTTCCCACTGTCTTCACATAATGGATATAATTTACCTAATAATGGTTGATTATTTGCATCAAAAAGCTGAGGCACCTGCATGAATTTAATCATGTCATTAAATCCTAAAATAACTAGAGGCGTATCCTTTAATTGATAGGCCCCTAACAGTTCAACCTCCTCTGGTGCGCGACCTAATAACCACCAATAATATAACCATGCCGATTGATCCTCGGGATCCGTGTATATTGCTGCTTTCACTAAATCCAATTCTACAAAACTATAAGTCCCTGATTTTCTATATAATATATTTATTTATAGTCTACCATTTACTGCTACTATATTCTTTTCCTCGGTTGACATGGATGCTACAATGTCTGGTAGTAATTTTGATCGTTGATGCCAAGCGGAATAATTACTAAAACTTTGATTGATTTTACGAGTTGTGAAGTCATATTCTTGCTTTACAATATCTGCAACTTTTGTTTCATCCTGTGCTTTCTTTACAAGGTGACTTACAATAAATCGACGATAATCCCAACCGTGAACTAAGTGGTTATTTGGATATTTAGAGTTTACGCATACACTACATATTTATACTTACAGTTACGTGCGTCCATTGTCAACATTTTATCAACAAGACCAAGTTCAGCCTTCCAGTCTGGTTGAGGCATGGTTTGTAAGCACCAAATACGATGGTTCCATAACCAGTATGATTTTGGATTGATTTTAATCAACTGTAAAAAGAAGACGAGTTCATTTTGATATAATTTTTGTTCCTTTTCTGCATCGTCTGAAACTTGATCCAAGATGAGAATACGTCTGTAATTCCAAATTGTATAGTAATCAGGATTCCATTGCAAGATTTTAGTTGTCAAGATAAAGGCATCAGCATCGTATTGTTTGTCCTCCATCTAATTTCAGTAAGTTGTTTATCCTTTCGTTAGTTGAGAGTCTTTTTTTTTTTCTTTTTTTTTTTTTTTACCTTCGTTCTACAGTCTAGAACTAGTTGGTTATATTCTTTAATCTTTCCAGCCTCTTTTAACTTTCTAGCTTTTACTACCTCCTCCGTAGTTTTTTCACGTTTTCTGCCATGCTTTTTTTTTTAGGGGGAGGAGGGGATTAGTTGGCAAGTATAATGACAATCGAGTAAACTTACAACATCACTCATTTTCTCACAAGGGGTAAGAGGAATATAATATATAAAAAAGAAGGGAGGGCAAAAAAAAAAATTAGGTTAGTATTCACGTATTTGAACGTCAGAAAGTTTTAAGTTGAACAGCGTGATATAAAGGCTCGAAAAAAAACTAAATAAATAGATATTATAATTTATACATGTTTGGTAAATAAATAATACTGATTGATCAGTTGAATACTCTGTGCATTGCAGGCGATTTTAAATATTTCGCACTACTAAATAATAACAATGATAATAAGAACAAACACAAAGTATATATATAAGAATATATGCTGTAGTTATATGTATATATATTCTTATTTTAAGGCGTCAATTACAACTATGAAAATAAAAATAAAAAAGAAGAGTAAAAAAAGGTATAGTTGACAGCGATATGTAACTACAATAAAGTTGACAACAAATTAATAATATATTAAGGTATATATTTATATATTTACGTATATAGGGATATTATAAATAAGGCAAATGTAAGAATTTTTCAGTATACATGAAATAAAAAGAAGGCTGTTGTCCTTGTGATAACCCTACATAAGGATGCATTTTATAATAATACAAGTCGATTTTTAGATGAATATAATACGTAATTGTGCAATTTTATAAACTGTTTGAGCATTGTTCTTTTTCTTTTTTTTATTTATGATAATAATAACTTTTTTATATAAATATTTATTTCTAGGAGAAATAACCGCCCTTTAAGATTTGGCGGCAGATCATTACCGTTTTTATCTGGTTCAACTCCTATACATGCATTTCTCCCCCTTTTATAAAAAGGGAGCTGATATCTAATTTATTCGCGTTCTTTCTCTCTCTTTTTCTCTTTCTTGCTTCTAATTAACTCTTTTGTATTATTATTTCCCTTTTTTTTTTACTGTTAAAACTATATATGCCTGGTGTTATGGATATTAAACACTTGTTATGCCACCCTTGTGATCCTTATTCTTCTCTATTAGAAAAGAAACAAGAAGAAAACTTACAAATAAATACAAATACACTTTATGAACAAGTTGAATTTTGGAGACATAGTCGTTCAAATAGCACCCAAAGTATTAGCAGCTGTAGTAGTCAAAGCAGTGTCTATCGTTCTCGTTCTCCTTCTCCATCGCCAGTAGTTAAACAACGTCGCCGTGTAAATAGTGAAATGTGCAGGCGTACTGTAAGTAGTGGGGATTTTATTATTACTTCACCTCAACAATTATACCACCAAAACACTCGACGCAATAGATCAAATTCGGCCAGTTATATCCAAACTCGAACCCCTTGGTCGCCAGAAGAAGATGGACTTTTACGAAAAGGTTATGAACAAGGTTTATCTTGGGCAATGATTTCTTGTACTTATTTACCTCATCGTTCAAGAGGTTGTTGTTGGGGTAGGTTTAAAACTTTACAAAGTAAAAATGTAATGGAGGTCTATCATCAAAGAATATGTCAAAGACCTTGGAAGATTTCTAGCCCCAAGGGTGACAAAAAAAAAGTATAACTCAAAAGCAAAAAAAAAAATCCCTTACTTTTACATATATGTACAAGAAGACATTAACAACAACAACAAAAAAGTAACCAAAAAATCAAGAAACAAAAAAAAAACTAAGAAAACCACAAAAAAAAAGAATTAGCACATAATATTTCTACATTATGATATATACAACAACATTACACTCATTCTATATTTATTTCTCATACATCAAACATCATCACCTTCATCATCATCACTCTTATACCTCTTCCTTATGTATTTTATGCACTATTATTTTTATTCAAACATGTCATTACGATGATTTTTTTTTATGCAGTGGCCCTATTTATACTATGTCTCTTCTTCTTTTATTTTTTCTTTTTTCGTCCAAAATTTTCTTTAGTAAATTATTATATTGCTTCTAATCTAACGCTTCTTAAATCAAAGAATACTATAAATGGATTACTTTACAATGAAAAACTATATTTTTAAAGTGTGGCGTACAGGGGACATATACAGTCAATAGTCGCCGTTTTAATAACTAATGTCCAAAAATCCTCTTTATCCTACAAGTCACTTGACCTTAAGTATCTTGTCCTAACCTTACATTTGTTTTTCGGATAAAGCTGCTTTAGTACGAGTTGTATTTGAAAAAGATTTTATATAATGGTTATATTGAATTGCTAGTTTATTTTGGTACTCTACAGTAGACTAGAGTAAATTAGAATAAAAGGCTTGAGCAGTAAGTATATCTGAAAATCTTGTCAATCCTCAAAACTTTTATAGCCTAATACCCGATAATCGCGTAATTAGCGCGTACAAATACTAACAGAATACAGGTACCAGCAGTCTCTAACGCTACAACTATATAGATAGATTTTTTATAGACGTAATATAATGAAATTCACAAGTATGAATGTAACATATCATCCATACTAGTTAATATGAAACACAACCGGGCATAATCTGAAAAAGGCAAACCAGCTGCTGTGAAAACATCACAGAGCAATGTAGTTTTTTTTTTTTTTTTTTTAATAAAAAAAAAAAAAGAGTTAACTCGAATTGAGCTACTCTAGCCCTTGACAGGGCGTAAGAGTACAAGAATGAGATCAGGTTATGATAGTATCTCCTTTTTTATCATTATTATAATTATTTTACTTGTATTTGTAGCTAGTTACATAGGCATCGGAAGCTATTGTGCATGTACGTATTTGATTTTATATCGTAAACTACACAAACCGCGTTTATGGAATCAACTATTTATGACAAACACTGCATTTAAATGCGAATATAAAACAGAGCGTCAAAAAGTATGGCATAGTAATATTTCTCCAAAAGTTCACATTATTCTATTTTATGCAGATTAAAAAATAAACCAAAACGTTCATCTTCAAGAAATATTTACAATTGCAAAATATCAAAGCATTTTTTTTTTAATTTTTTTTTACAAAAGGGAATATATAAAGACTCATTAATGCTTATTTGCTCAGTATTATCAGTGGCTTCACTCTTATAAATAAAAAGACGATGTATAAACAATGGTAACTTGGACTGTCAATTACGATGTGGAGTATGCATCCCGTACTTATTTAGCTCGGCTTTAAATTAGATAACTTGTCTTTTTTGCTTGCTAAAAAAATAAACAGGCTGTTTATATTAATCTTTATAATATCAAGCACATACTACTATACATTGAAATAAATCATAGTATCCCGCCGCAATAGTTATTCGTTCTCATCTTCTTGTATTTACGCCAAAACAAAATTCGAGATCGATCTTAAAAACGTTTTCCAGGGACGTTATAATATCTCCACTCTCCTTGGACACGCGTATAAAGAATCCCAGGTTCCCCTATGCAGTAAAATCAGTCAAGTTTTGCGGGGTTTTTTTTAGTAAAAAAAAAAAAAAAACTTCTTCTTTACATGTAGGGGTAAAATGTACATAATCTTTGTTTTTTTTTTTGAAATCTTTGAACTGGGGAAGCCAATTCTAGAATTTTCTTAGGCTTTTAGCGCACTGTACTATTTGAGATCAATGGGATACAATTGGCATGTCGAGAGAGGAGACGCCTGTAACGATTTAATATTATCAGTACCTTTCATCGTTTGATACTTTACATAATTTTCATACAAGTAGTTTAAAAGAGCAAAGAGCAATTATAAACGAGATAAACAATGCATTAGATTTTCCCATCAGTGATGCGTTCGTAAATGTATGCATTTCCATGGTATTCACGTAGTTTTCACGAGCAATGGCCACAAAAATCCCTGAGCGCGTGTGCATATATACTTTTCCCATTTATCAATGTTCACCTAATAAAGGATCCATTCGTCATGTAAATATTTTCTTACTGTTATTTTTCCCGTGAATGAAAGAAGGTTGTGTACATTGGTTTTCCCAGGTACCAAAAAGAAAAACTTGATAGGAAAATTCAGTTTCACAATTCAAAGAAATATTTATAATAGAGTATTATAAAGCATATTTTCACGAAAATGATGGTTAGATTAAAATTTAAAGAAGCATGCGATGTTTATTGTTAAAAAAATGTAACATACGACAAAACCAAAAAAAAAAAAAAACCGTGTTACTGAAGCAAAAAAAGTCATCCATTGTTCTACGTTATTTACGTTATTTATTTGCACCACTTATTTGCTTGTATTTTACAGCCGTTTGACAGCTACAAGTTCGTTTCACTTAATTTGACACCTTATTGCATTAACATTCACTGAATTTTACCCACTGTTATTACTTTACACATCTGAGATGGATAACTCGAGGCGAGACGTATACTTTATTTTTGTTAGAATAAAAATAATAATACTCTGGCAAAAAATATTGTTATATAGAGCAATGTCTTCGGGCATAAAACACCTTCATTTATTTTTGAAAAAGAAAAATGTAAATAAAGGCTGTGTTAGTAAACCTTTGAATATTGTAGCTCTTAAACACGATTTCACATTTAAACTAACTCAAAATAAAAAGTCGTTATTACTCTCACATAACCTCGGGTGAAAAGAAACCTGTCAGTCCTATATTTATGCACAAAAGTTCAGGGATTACGTTGCCTTCCTGGGCCTGAAAAAAAATGTATGTACCAACGTGTGACGTTTATAATGGTTTGTTATCCAAAAAAATCAGCGGTGCAATAAATTGTTTCCTTTATGCAATCTAGTGAGCACCTTCATCAAACATCCATGACGCAAGAGAAACCACTTGAAGGTTCTATACCTAGAAAGGCCGGTATTACAATACAGTCCTCAGCTCCTCTATACGCTCAAAGACACCACGACCATCTTCAACCTACTCATCATGATAATGGAGAAAAAGTTCCTTCTGTCACCGCAAATGCCAATTTGAATACTTATGAATCAGCTCAGCATGGCGCACCGCCTATTTTACCTGTTCAAGCTCATGATAACAATAGTCATGGGCATATTTATCAACCTCACCATGACCATGCTCACCATGACCATTCTCACCACGACCATTCTCAACACGACCACTCCCAACACGACCATTCTCAGCATAACCATTCTCAGCACGCCCACCATGGACACGACCATAGTAGCCACGACCACGCCCACCATGACCACGGTCATCACGACCACGGCCACAACCACGTACACCAACATAACTACACACCGGTATACACACGTCCTTTACCTTCGTGGATAGAAATCTTTTCACAACTTTCACCTGTTCAGAAAACAATCTTTACGTGGTTCGTGGTGCACAGTGGTATTGGAGTTTGGTTATACTGTATGGGAACCAGTCGAGAAAGTTTAAGTAAGTTTTTAGTTAAAATAATCTAGTGGGAAAAAAAACAAGATAATTAAGGGATAATGTAGGTCTTGTGGGGTTTTCTTATCTTGTCATATTTGATGCCTTGGGGGTCCTCAATTCATTTGTATCAAGTGTACTTAAGACTAATTCTGCATTTGGTATTTCAAATACAAAGCGTCCTTACGGGTAATCCTCGCTTTTTTATATAATGGAATATTATTTCATAATGTATGCTAAATAGTTTATATGTAGTGCACATCGATATGAAATTGTGTTCGCGTTAGGTACTACTATTTATCTCATGTTTGCTACAATGCATAATACAAAAGAATCTTTGGAGCATTTCTTGTTGAAAGAGCATCATGGTAAATCAGAAGTTCGTGAAGAGTAAGATACACACTTTTTTTTTACGTCTTTTTTATCTGTAAATATTAACGATATATAATAGTCATCACTTGAAGATTAGTTTGGGTATGTTCTTTCTTGTCGGGTTTGCACTTACAGCTACATGTCTTTCTTGTATAACGTTAAGAAACCACGATAATTTTGTTCGATGTAAGATAGAGTGTTTTTTTTTTTTTTTTTTTTTTTTTAATTAAGAAAATAGAGGTTATAACTATATACCAAATAGATTTAAGAAGAAGACCAACAACAGTACAAGGGTTTTCTTATAATGTGATTAATAGAGCCAGAGGAAACCCTATCCATGCTCTACTTTCTAACGTTTATTCTTTATCCATTACATTGTGCGGTTCGGTGATTTTGGTTACTTACATGTTTGGAATAGCTACACCATTTGTCGATAACTTTTTAGCACTATCTGAATCGGTGGTTATGTTTTATTTAGGATACCCTACAGCCAAAGCTTTAGCTAAGGTATTATTACAAACGACACCTAATACAGTTCAAAACGGAGTAGAGAATCGTCTTCGAGAGGTAAATAGCATGAAATTACAGCGTCAGTAATTTATCAACTAAAAATGATTTATATAGATTCAACAAGATCCAAATATTATTCACGTAGATCGAGTTCATTTTTGGCAAACAACTTATGGTAAATGTGTAGGTACAATAGAAATTCAAGTCAGATATGATGCAGATGAACAAGCTGTACTACAACTTGTTTACCAAAAATTAGAAGGTTTAACAAGTTCTGATGATAATGAAAGTGAATTAACTGTTAGTATATTCAAGTAAAAATAAAACTTTCGTGTGTGGGGAGGGGTAGGACTGTAAAAAAAAAAAAAATTAAATAAATCCCATTCTTTTTTACTATATATTTTTCCCTTTTTTTTATTACTTTTCTCTTTTCTTTATATCCTTTAACGAGATGCCCGACTCTTTTTTAAAGCAAAATGTTCCTCAATGGCTTCATTATGCTTTAACCTTCACTGGCATTACAGGCTTAACTGGAGTTATATTATTATACCTGTACCAATGTAAACTCATTTACCCTGCTTCCTTCCCTGAAGGTTCACGTCAAGAGGTAAGTTACAACAAGTCAAAGTGATGAAGAAGAATATACAACTAAAAAAAAATATGTAAAAAAGGTAGCAAAACCTTCTGATTTTGGAATGCAATATACCGAACAAGATTTAATAACCAAAGATAAAGTGTTAATAAAGAGTTATATCATTTTACAACAAGATACCAATATAGCCAAAAAGTCGCCCACTATTCTTTACTTCCACGTAAGCAAATAACCAAAAAAAAATCTTGTATCACTTGTATTAACTTTTTAAAACATATAGGCTAACGCTGGTAATATGGTAAGGAGAATGAGTCTGATTTTTTATATATGTGTATATATGTGTAAAAGGAGGGTGATGAGGATAAAAGGAGAAAACTTATTTGTTTTTTTTTTCTGTGTTTGTATAGGGTCATCGTTTACCTATTGCCAAAGTTTTATATGATAGATTTAACTGTAATGTAGTCATGTTGTCATATAGAGGATACGGCAAAAGTGAAGGTACACCCAATGAAAAGGGTTTAAGAATTGATGCACAAACCATGTTGGATTTCGTAAGAGAACATGATATATTGAAGAATACACCGTTGATTGCTTATGGTCAATCCATTGGTGGTGCTGTTGCTATTGATTTAGTTTCTCGTAACGAAGATTCATTTTCTGGATTAATGATTGAAAATACGTTTTTAAGCTTGGTAAAAAAAAAAACTTTATACATCTTTATATATCGCTATACTAAACTAGTTTTTTTTTATATTCGGTAGCCTAAATTAATTCCTAGTGTCATGCCTTTCTTAAAGCATTTTACATTTTTATGTCATCAGCAATGGCCAAGTGAGAAGAGTATTCGACAAATCGTCAACACACCCATTTTATTCTTGGCAGGTGCAAAAGATGAATTGGTGCCGCCTTCTCATATGGTTGCATTAAATGAATTAAGTGAAACTAGAGGAAATAAAACTTGGGTAGGATTTCCTAATGGTATGCATAATGACACTTGCATGCAGCCAGGTTACTTTACTGCTATTCGAGAATTTTTAGAATCTCAAATATTAAAGGAAGAACAGCCACCAGCACCAGTACAAGAAAAGAAGACTACTTTAGATGAAAGTTATATTGATGGTCGTTTAGTTTCCGATGAAGATAAAACTTATCAATTAGTGAGTGGTGTTGCTGATATCAAAGGAGAAACTCATAATTTCCAAGTTGAAGAGATTGAATTGGAGTAATAATAATAAATGCTTTCTTGTTTCTATTAAATATCCGCTTTTTTTTTTAAAAAAAAACACAAAACAAAAAAATGTATAGTGTTATAAAGCAAAGACAGTACGGCTTAATAAATCCTTTAAAACTGGAAAGAGAAGAAATAACCAGACGTGCATATAATCTACAACTAAGTCAATCGAAAGAGATTGCACTTTCTCATCGTGGTAATCTATAGATTCCCCCCCCCCCTTTTTTTTATACGCAGCATAATGACTATAATAATAATAGGTGGAGTTAATACGTTAAAGGTAGAAACAACTGAACAAAAATAGTAAGTTATTTAATATATAAAAAAAGAAGAAGCTCCTCCGTTCTTTGTACAAACGAAATTATAGTTTATTGTCGGGTGGCGGTGATGGTAAAGTTCATATATTTGATCTTGATTCGGAGCATGTTCGAAAAGAAGCTATTGCTAGTATTTCCAGGTTAATAACAATAAAAGACCAATAAAAAGAGTTGCAAGTAATTAAAAAAATTCAGTCCTACAGAGCCGATCGACATCAATATGCTGTCACCTCGGTAACTTGGTATCCATTTGATACAGGCATGTTTGTTACTTCAAGTTATGACAAGACAATAAAAGTATGGGATACGAATACCATGTCAATTGCGTATCAATATGATTTTGAGTGTGGAATAAATCAACAGTCAATGTCACCAATTGCTTCTCATTCTCTTGTCGCAAGTAAGTTGATTATTTTTTTTTTTGGTCGGATACAACAATAAATTAATTAAATACATGTAATAGGTGCAGCTTCAGAACCCAGGATAAGGTTGTGTGACTTGAACAGTGGTGCCTTTACTCACTCATTAATGGGTCACTCTGGATCGGTTTTATCTTGTATATGGTCGCCCAATCAAGACTATATCTTGTACTCTGGAGGGTAAAGTAAAAAGTTTACTTATCATATCGTCATTTTAACTTGTTTTGTGTGTAGTAACGATCATACAATTCGTGTTTGGGATATTCGACGTGCTTCATCTTGTTTAATGTCACTTGATAAAGATAACGCCCGTAAAGTATATATGTATATATTTATTAACCTCCTATAACTTAATATTGAAACGCCCTTAAAAAAATATATATTTAGCTGATCCCTTGGCAGACACTAATACAGCGCATGGTAAAGGCGTGAATGGATTATCTCTGACAAATGATGGTAGATATTTAGTGTCACTCGGACTTGATGAAAAGATCCGGTTATGGGATACAGAGACGGGACACAATACATTGGTCAACTATGGATCCAATTGGAGAAATCAATTCCAACTGTCAATAGAACCTACAATATCAGGCCCAGACGTATGGCCTCCACTTTTATACGTACCTAGTGATGATCGAAAAATATTGATTTATCGGTTACTTGATGGTGTACTTGTTCGAAAACTAAAAGGCCACTATGGTAGGGTCTCTTGTATTGAAAAAAGAGAAGCCTATCAAGAGTTTTATAGTGGTTCAAGCGCCAGTGAAATACTAAGTTGGGAGCCTCCGATGCAAGATGATGGAGATGATGATTGGATTAAAGCTGCGGAAGAGGTATTTTTTATTTTTTATTTATTGTGTTAAATGCATGAATACATGAGTTTTAAAAAAATATATATGTGTGTGTGTATATATAAATACAATGTATAGGTAGATGCATGGAGTGAAAGTGAAGATAGTTTACCAGCTTGATTTATGATTATTATAAATAAAAAATAGCTTGTTTTTACAGCTGATCCCTTTTGGAAATATTAGGGGTAACGTTAGTTTGCGGTCTAATATCGCGCCGACATACACCTTTCTTGTGTAATCGTGTAACAATCACTTTTTTTTCTTTTTTCTTAGCCTTTTAGAAATGGATCCGGGGCCGAACTATGAAACGAATAAATGCAAAACTTATATAAATGTCGCATGCCAAAAATTCAGCTTTTTTTCTTTTTCTTTTTTTCCTTTTTCTATTACTTTTTTTTTTAATTATCACACTACTTGTAAAAAAATATTAAATAAAATGGGTTGTTGTATATCGCATGCTTACTTTGAAAAGGTACTACTTTTGATATACAAATTCATCATTGTACTGTCATTTATACTAATATCGCTTTTTTTTTAGGAAACCGTACATGAAGTTACTTTAGATGCTAATGGTGTCGCTCAACGTGTTCCCAAAGGACAAGGAACTCATTTCATTCATATCTCACCAAATAACGAAACTCACTTAGAAGAAAAGGTAAATATATAAATTATTTAGTTACTTTTTTTTTTTTTTTTTTAATGTATATTTATTTGTAAACTCTCTGCAGTCTGACCAACCTTCGTGTCCTGCGCCTACACACAATAGTGCCACCAATAACAAATGGCCTTCACTTACAACACCACCTAGTTACAACAGCAAAGTTGCACCGTCCTCTGAAATCAAAGATGAAGAGAAAAAGGCAAGCTCATAAATGAAGTGCTTGTCAAAAAAAAAAGGATAGTTCCATACTATACCTTTTTGTTACAAAAAGAAAAAAAGCAAAACTTCAAAAAAAAAATATTAATCATAACATTTGAATATGTCGTTGTATATATATATATTATCCCCTTCTTTCCCCTTTTCTTCTTCTTTTACCTTCACTTATCACCAAATACCGCCTTTTCTTTTTCTTTTGGTCTTTCATTTTTCTTCATTCATTTATATTTAGCCACTTATATACATATACTTATTAAAATATTAACCTATTTATAATATATGTACTCTTTTTTTTTTTGTTTTCATGTGCCAAATCGTGTTTTAGTGTTTATTTTCTTGTGTTCAACTCGTAATGAGAACAAAAAAAAACAAATAGTTTACATACAAAACTAATAACTATATAAGTGTTTCAATAAAATGATACTATTACTAGCTCTTTAGCAGATAGAGATATATCTATCATGTTGTATGACAAAGGGGGAGAATTTTTTTTTTTTTACTTCGGTTCAAACCTAAACTTTAGGCGAAAAAAAAAAATTAGCGGAGAGAAAATAAAAATAAATAACGGGTACATGACTGTTCCGAAAAAGAATACAATGATGATAAAAAAAAAAACTATGTCTATATAAGTATAAGGGCCTTAATATAGATATGCGAAAAAGTAAAAAGAAAGCTTTTAGGCTATTATA
Organism: Helicostylum pulchrum; assembly: GCA_025677825.1. Classification (NCBI taxonomy): domain Eukaryota; kingdom Fungi; phylum Mucoromycota; class Mucoromycetes; order Mucorales; family Mucoraceae; genus Helicostylum; species Helicostylum pulchrum. The sequence goes on along the minus strand of JAIXMO010000038.1, from coordinate 183,413 downwards.
TATATTGACGAGTCTCTCTCTCTCTCATGTTTGCTGTAGTGTTACATGTTCCTAAAGAGTCATAATTCCCTAGACACGAATGACTACGGATTACACCACACGTTCTGATAGCGCACACCAATCACATCGACCTTGAAACTATACATATGAACAGCAGTTCTTCTATTATTTCTGTTACTAACGTAACTTAAAAAAAACTACGTGTTTTTTTAACATTTTATATGAATTCATCACCCCCCCCCCCTTTCCTTCTCCTTTCTAATTCATAATTGCATGATGCTAGAGCATATTGATCCATTTGCATATAAGATACTATGATGATATTATAATGTGTCAAACCATTTAGTCTGATGACATACCTTTTTTACCATTCTATTCTAGTCATAAGGTCAAAATTATATCCCAGCATGTTGGCGTCTGCTATATAATGACTAAAACGTTAAATAATTCCTTTTTTTTAAAAAAATATTAAAATGAAGCGATCAAAATTTATATTGCATTTGTTATAAGCTCTACTCTTTTATTTTATTTTTAATCCTTGATTATTACTTTCCACTGTAAAAAAAGACAGATAAAGAATAAGTATCCACATGACATCATGTTCTAGCGTTTGAGTAACGTAGACGGTAAGATATATTATTTTTTCTCTCACTTGGAAAAAAAAAATTACATTCCATCATTTATTTTAAAAAAGCGGGAGGAGGCGATCAAATATGCTATAATTCTAAGTAAAAGCAAATGTATCATTATGGATGATTCATAAACATGGGTAGCATTCTGTTGTCTACTCGGTTTCTAAATATATAACATTATTTTTAAAAAAAAGTGCATATCTTCTAAGCCCAAATTGACTTTTACGTCTTTTTGAAAGTTAGTCGTAATTTCCAAGCTGAAACATGCTTTTTTTTTTATTCTTTTTATTTTAGAAAACAAGTGATTTACATGTATATACAAAAAAGAAAAAATCCCATTTACCGTGCTTATAATTCCCAAATGGTGGATTTCAATCAGCGGGGGATCCTTTAAACTATCCTTCGCGAAAAAAAAAATGAGGGGGGGATCAGTATGAGTGGCGGAAAATACCATACTTCAACGGCCGAAAAAGGGGAGTTCCTATTAACTTTTGTACGTCAAAAGGTATATATAGGTAATGCAGGTTCATTTTTAATAGAACAACTGTATGCGTGATAAAAAGTTGTAGACGCGAATCAATTAGGTACCAAATGAAAACTATTACTTCATATTAGTACATGTCAGTTTGATTATACTTTTTTTTTTATAATTTAAACTCATTTTTTTTTTCTGGTAGCGTAAAAAAAAATTACGGCATTATTGTCGTCTAACTGTGCTAAAGATAGATAAACATATAGTCGCTAGAGTAAAAAAGAGCGCGTACGACCTACGTATAAGCCATTCTGTGTTTACAGATGTATCGAATAAGCAAATATAGGAATTTCAGTGTTTAGATTCCTTTTTGTTTTTATCATTGGTATACAAGTTTTAGTTTATTTATACATATTCTGTGAGAAACCATCCAATATGGTATTGATCACTTTTTATTTTTCATCGAAAGTGGTTACCTTATCCCCCCCCCAACGATAAAATGCAGTTATGGTATTTGTTGTAGAAACTAAATGCACGTAAATGACTATCAATTATAAAAATCAGAAAAATAATATATACTAATATCTAAAAAATGTCGTGCCCCGGGTTTTTAAATCTCTATTATGTTTTCTCGTAATGCCGTTTTTTTTTAAAAAAAACAAGTGGGGTGAAAAAAAAACGCGTGTGGCTTTTGTAACACGGTCTAAAGTATACTACGTAAGTTCGAGATCGAGTTTGTTTTGGTGCCACCATTTTTTTTTTAAAAAAAAAAAAATCTATGAATAGAGAGGACGGCTCAGACAGAACCTTTTTACCTATCATCTAAAAATCGGCTAATTGTAGAATATGGAAGAAAGATAAACAATTACTAAGGCACTATGATATTTACAAAAAGGGGACCCTACCGAATTAAAAAGGGATCCGCGGTCAGACAAAAAAAAAACAACAACACTGCCCTGAACCAATTGCATACTTATTTTCACAACAAAAAGCGAAAACAATTTAAGCTTCTAGATTTGATCTCCGTTAAACGTTCATTGCGCGCCGAGACTTTTTTTCTTTTTCTTTTGTACTTAAGAGTAGATATGGTAAATAAAACTACATGGATTTTATTTTCTCTTTTTTATATTCGTTAGGACCACCAAGAAAATAAAAATCAAGTTTCCTGCGGAATAAAAAAATAGATCATAATGCACCTTGACCCTTGACTACTAGATATTATTATATTGGAGACTTTTAAACTGAAAATAGCGTATATCACCACGTTATGCAACAGTTTCTGTTATTATTTAGCCATAACTCATTTTTAAAACTTTTAGTTAAATTTATGAAGTACTCTGAGTTAATAAAAGAAAGTACATACACATACAGCCTTTGCATTTATGCGACACCACAACGGGAAATTTTGGCTGAGATTTTAATTTTTTTAAAATGTAAAAAAGTCGCTGCATTCAAGTGAAAAAATTGAAAAAAAAATTCAAGAATTTTACAACTGTATACAACTTTTTTACATTTATTCTGAAAGGTCCAGCATCATGCTTCCTCATTTTTTTATTTGCTTATACACTCACTTTTAAAACTTTTATTACTTATATTCTTTACATTATGTTTATTTTATTATACAAATGATTACTTTATTTTACATATAATATTTATTTAAATAAAATGATATAGAAATTCACAATAATATCTCAGACATACTTAACTTCATTACTCCTGCCTTGCTTTATAATCGTCTATTTAATGTGATGCTTTAAATTAGAAATATAACTAAATAGTAGAAGTCCCTCTTTCAACAATACACTTACCATCTCTTAGGTTCTTCTAATCTTTATTTTTTTACTTCCATTAGTTTGTTTTGTGGTGGCTTCTAATAATAATGTACTGATTGTTAGTCTACTAAATCTACAATTATTATTAGTCTTTATATTTGTATACCTGTAGTCTTCTTCTTGGTCGAGGGTCGTCCTCTCTTTCTTTGAATTGCTTTAAGGGCAGCTTCACCTAGTACACATACTAAGGGTTAATACAGTCAAGTTTTTTTTTAAAAAAATATAGTTAATATGACATACCTTCAGCACGCTCAAGTAGTGGACCTTCAACAATAGGGTTTTCTATACTAGGATCCAACAAGAGAGGCAACGATATTTGATAGAAGTCCCTATGTATAAAACGTCAGTAATTTGAAAGAAATGGAGATAAAATGTATATATTTGGACGATATTATTTTACTCTTCAAACGGATCAGTATCAGTAAAATTTTGTATATCTTCTTCTTTGTGTACATCTTCTTCTTGTTCTTCTTCTTGTTCTTCTTGCTCTTCCTGTCGCAGTATAGTTTGAGCAGCGACTCTGTTTTCCCCTTCTTCTTCTTCATCTCATCAATATAATATTGAGAGGTACGGTGTCACATTCTCATCAACAGCATTTTCGCTCCCCAACGGCCTGTGCGCGCAGCAAGAGGTAAAAATAGCCCAGCTTTCTTCTCTAACAGAAGCCCGGCTCCCTCTAGTACATCGGATGGTAGCTTGGCAAAGTTAATAGATTTTTTTTAACAAGTCGTACCTCTTTTTAATGGTGTACATGACAGGGCTGAGTACACCAATGTTCACATTATCTTCGAAGCAACCGTCAAATTCTTCTTTTGTCATTGAACTTCCAATAACCCTTTCAGCAAGCTTGTGATAAGTCTCCTAAACAAAATGAGAGGGACTTTCAAAGTTTTCTTAGTAATACTCCCTAACGGGTACAAGTTGTCCGAAAACAAACCGTTCTATTCGACACTACCAGTAGCTTCATCCGCAAAGCGCGGGCTAGACACAGACAGGTCATTTCTTACGGAAGAATAGATCATATTAATTTTATTTTTTAAAGAAGACAGTTCCTCTTTCAAAGACATATTTTCCTCTTTTGCGGCTATTGCTTCTTCTCTCAAATCATTAATTGTCGCACCAAGATCATCCAGCTTTCCTAAAATACTTTGCGGTTCGTTTATAATAGTTCTTTGGAGCAACATTTGAACTTCAAGTAGAGTAATGTTGTTTCTTTGACTGGCCATTTGTAGATATTGTAATAAAAAAGTTTAAGAAAAACTAACGAAAAAGTAAGAAAGAAATAGAATTTCTTTTTGAAAAGATCAATTTTTATTGGTTCAAAAGAAAAATAGTGAATGCAAAGAAGTTTTATTGGCACTCCTGTAAAAAATTTGAACTAGATGTAAAAAAGTTGTTCACGCCTGTAAAAAATTTAACTGCATGTAAAAAAGTTGTACATGTTTGTAAAAAAGTTGAAAAATTTCCCGTTGAGCACGCTAGTTTATTTTCAGGGTTACATTTTATTTTTTCATCTTTGATAATAATATAATGTTTGGAAGATCAGTACCACTAAAGAAAACATCAATATATTGACTAGTTCAACAGAAAATTTGATGGGTTTACCGCATGCGGCAGTTGTTACATTAAATTAAGACGCTATACCAAATTTACTTGGTACATCAGCTTCATTAACACCAGCATATACACATTCTATCAAGACCAAGACTGCCGAGACCTTAACTGCCGCTCCTCCTCCCCCCTGAAGACCAATACGAAGACGATTTAAAAAAGGCAATCGAGATCTCATTAAAATAATCAGATCAACAAAATATAATATCATCTTATAGTATTAAAAAGGATCCGGTTATTGTAGAAAAAAAAAGACAAAGGAAAAACTATAGGTAGGAAGAAAATATGGCTGCTGCAATTGCTGCTTCCTTAAAGTATATGGAGATTGGTAGCACAATTCAACCTTGTAACTGTTAAAGTGTGCAAGTAGAATACAAATTAGGTTTGATTAGGCTCGCGCACCCTTTTATAGTAGCCTTGATGACTTCAGTGGGTCTTTAGTAGATCCTGAGTAGAATTGAGTAGCATTATTGGTAAAAGACCAGTTACTGGTTATTACAGAATCACTAAGTAGTGGCTCAACTTTTAAATTATCTTGTCCTATTTTTCTTTATCAGCACCAACGCTTTTTTTAAACAAATTTAATAAAACGGCAACTTGTATGTTTTTAAAACAGTTTTTTGCTAACCTCTTTATCTGATGGTCTGAAGCTCAAAGTGGCATATTGTATTACCGTAAAGCCAAGCCAGTTGGACCTCCCTTTGAAAAAAAAAGTTGATAGTTTGAACGCATTTTGGTCTCTGTCTGGTTGGCGAAACTATAAGATAGGGTTCCTCAAATTTTAGCTGTGACCAAATAGTGGGCTGTCCGGTGGTCCATTTAGTTTTTTGTTTCTTTGACACTGTTACGAATCGAAGAATATCGTACTGGTTTAAAGCCCTATTTTACATCTTTTATCTGAACAAGTATTATTTCCACTCCGTTTTTCTGCCACTTCGCTTTTGTTATTTTCCACCGTTATACATTTTCATCTAGAATACTTTTCGCTTTTAGTTCAGTTACCCTTATTTTTACCCTTATTATTTCAGATTATTAGTTACTTTTCATTTCAAATCTCAGTTTTTGTTACACTTTCTATACACTTAACTTTATTATTATACTCCATCTTTTTATTACACTATTTCATTAAGTTTACCCTCCATTTAACATCAGGTATGTTACTCCATCTCCTTATTTTACTTCGTAATGATGTTTAGTTCTTTCTGATTGTAAAAGCATCAATTTATTTTATTATATTAGTTAACTAGAACAAAAACAACACATCTAGTTTAGAAACCTTATCCATATTACATTAATTTAGAATCAAAAGGAACTAAGTTATTCCTGATATCATAACTATTTTACAGGTTTCAAAGGATGTCCTGACCGACACCTTTGAATATAAATACCATATAGTTTTACATATCAAATAAATCTTACCTTATATCTACCTTATAAATTATACTCTATATTTCTGTTTCTACTTTATAAAGATCCCTTGAATTATATACTTTCTTATCATATAATTCTCTGTAAACCTATTTATTTTATTTTACTCTTTTAAGTATTATATTCTTCTATATAGTACTTTTTCTTAGTTGTACAACTATAAACCTGGTGCTCACTTTCAATTTATTGAACTTATAAAATTATATCTTTTTATTTTATATCTTACTCTCTATTTTTACAAATAAACTACCACTCCATTTTTAACAACGCCGCTGTCCCAATGAGTTCAGTCGTACCCTGTCCCAATGAGTTCTCTTTTACTATAAAAAAAAATGGAACTACACAGAGATAAACCTCCTCGCGGTTAGTTGGAAATACTTTTTAAAGTAGCTAATGCATCTCTTATTATATATCTTTAATATTTTAAATAAAATAAGTTTTTTCTTTTCTGTAATAGCATAATTTTCTTTTAAAAAAAAACTTAAGTTAGTTATCTCCTATGTATGTTATTCTTTTTTTTTTGGCAGTTGGTTTACGCTTAAAATTTGAAATTTTGTTCAAAATTTAGTTGTGTTGGTGGTCCATTTCCTTTTTATTTTTTCGCTTGATTAACTTTACAATATCTAAAGATTCAAAAGAAAGCTGGCGAAATATCCCAAACTGTATTGGTACTGTTTACGATCCCAACCCATTAGCTAATGGATGGATTTTGCGTCATGGGCCAGATATTCCAGCGCTTAATGAGTTAAAGAATACACTTATTGTAAACACTCATCCGATAGAACCGAAAAGACCTGCCACAGTAGTACCAGCTAATGAAAACCTTACATGACGACCAGATATTTCCCAAAAAATAACCAAACCACAAGCTGCCGTATCTCCTCGACCTACGCCAAAAAGAAGAGCATTATCCCAATTAAAAAAAATTACTGTAGCAAGTCGAGGATACTCCTCCTCCTCCTCCTCGTTAATTAGCCCTATTATGGAAGCAAATCGATTATATGAACTTAAATCAGCAGCAGAAAGAAATCCATAAAGCTGTATTGTCCGAAAAGAAGAATGTGTTTATCATTGGACCCGCAGGTATAAAAAATTATGAGGAATTAGTTTGTGATATGATCTTAAAAACATATGTTTTAGGTTCTGGTAAATCTGCTCTTTTAAAATGTAAGTAGATACAATATATTATTAGAATGTAAAGACTAAAATGGTGTAGCTATTATCAGTTCTTTAAAGACAGAAAACAATCATGATCACACTGCTATCATCTCATCTATCTACGAGTGCTGCAGCTATGAATGTTCGGGGAAGTACTCTCAATAGGTGAGTATATATATCGCGTGTATTCAAAACTTGAATCTAATTTAAGTATGAATTAGTTTTGCTTCAATAGATATACCAGACCAACCTGTCGACTATTATATCTCTAAAGTAAGAAAAATCCCGACAAAGCTTGAATAACTTAAAGAAGTGAGGGTTTTAATTATTGATAGATTTTCAGTGGTCGACGTAGATGATTTTTAAAAAACAGGCGTGATGAAAGACCATTCGGTGGCATTCGCGTTTGTTTGTTTTTTTAAATAACTAAATATTTCTATAGGTTATACTTTGTGAGGATTCTGATCTGCTACCGCCAGGTGCTCGTAGAGAGACATTCGAATCAGAAATCTGTCACGACGTGATAGATGAGGGTTTTATTTTAAATTCTACATTTTAATAGGCAGGTATCACTAAATGCTCCTGTGGGATAAAACACGGTGTTTACACACACATATTGATAATTTTTGTACTTAAATGTGCCTTATGTCTACTGTAAAACGGAATAATAAAGCATAAATTATTGATGATATAAAAAACATATCGCTAATTAAATGAAGCTGTATGATATCTCTTTCTTTTCTGCCTTTTTTTTATATTTCATGCAGGCATGAAAACATATCCATCCTACACTATTGATAAGAGTATAACGTTATTCTAAGTCGAAATAAATTAGCTTTTTTTTATAGTTTGACCGTATCTTAATTTTATTTGTTTACTAAAGTCAACGACATCAGAATTGAAAAAAAAAACAGTAACACTGAAACAGTTTTTACGCTCACTATCAAGACTATTTGATCACTGAAAATTATATTGCACCAACCGAATTGTAAAAAGAAAAAAAAAAGTATTTAAGGCTGTTTTTGTTTCAGATAATACTCCCGCATGAATGATTTGGATTTAGCAAATAACGCAAGACTTTCAAAGTTACTTGGAGAATATATATTCTGAGGCAAAAGACTCCTTTATAATTCACTGCTCGTGATCAAGTTAAAAATAGAAGATCCAAGTAATATCGTTCAAGAATTACACCAGCAGTTGCTAATTAGTCAGATCAAAGACTTTAGAATATCGGACATATACGGTGAGTTCCTCGTAGTCAAGTTCCGTAATGGAGAAATAGAGTTGTTAAGAGACGTTCAAATGGGATAATTGGATTACAAGGTACTAGTACTTTAATCATGAGCAATTATTAGTAAAAACTCTTCGTAAAGGACCAATAGTTTCTACGCATAAACAAAATTCAACTGCCATTAGCTTTGGGTTTTATTTACTACTGATAAAATACAAGGACAGACAATTAATCGCTCAAAAGTCGACTTGAAAAAAAAAAGTGTTTGGACATGGTAGTGTATGTGGTATTTCCGCAAGCCGTCAGTCAGGATTAATAAAACTTCTGAACTTTCTATCAAGTCATGTCAAATAAAAGCCAGAGGTTTCAGACTTTTTATAGGAGAATGTAAAAATTCCCTTTTTAAGTTTTTTTTTCTTTTTTTTCTTTGATTTCTTATAAAAAGAATCCCTATCCGATCAAATTGATATCTTTTTCAATTTCTTTATTTAACAAATATAACATGGATATTAAAGAAAAAGACGATGCCGTTATATTACAACAAAGTGATCAAGGTTTCGAGATTGATGAAGACGGTGAAATTCGTATCGAACCTACAGAAGAAGACTGGAAAACTTTAAGAGAGGTATCAGACAGTATTCCTAAGGCTGCCTACCTTGTCATCCTCGTAGAATTTTGTGAAAGATTTACTTACTATGGTTTAACCGGTCCTTTCCAAAACTATATTCAAAATCCAAACCCGCCAAGCTGTAAGTAACACAAAGATATTAAGTTTTCCCACACTAGTTTCCCACGATCATTTTAGCTAAACTTCTTCTATTTAGACCCTGCAGAATTGCCTGGTGCAATGGGCAAAGGTCAACAAACTGCTACTGCATTAACCACCTTTTTTCAGTTCTGGTGCTATGTCACCCCTATAATTGGTGCTGTTATTGCAGATCAATACTGGGGTAAATATAAGACTATTCTTATTTTTGCCTGTATTTATTTTGTTGGTTTGATCGTTTTGACATTGACATCCATTCCATCTGCTATTGCTTCGGGTGCCACCTTCCCCGGTTTTATTGTGGCTATTATTATTATTGGTCTTGGTACTGGTGGTATTAAGGCTAATGTTTCTCCTCTTGTTGCTGAGCAATATAAAAACACTAAGCCTTTTGTTAAAACTATTAAGCCCAAGCTATCTTCCAAGTTTGCTGCAGATGAAGGTGATCTCCCAGTTCATAACAGCGTTGCCAATAAAGGTGATGTCCGTGTCATTGTTACTCCTCAAGCTACTTACCAAAAGCTTTTCAACATGTTCTACTGGGGTATTAATTGCGGTTCACTTGCTGCTGTGGTTACAGTTATCCTCGAAAAGAATTTTGGTTTCTGGCCAGCCTATCTTTTACCAACACTTGTTTTTATTCCTGGTATTTTAATTGTTTTCGCCGGTAAGAAACTTTATGTTCGTAACCCTCCTCGTGGTTCTATTTTCTTGGAAGTATTCAAGGTCATTCGTCTTTCTTTCAAATATGGTCTCGAAGGATGTAAGCCATCCGTTTTACAAAAAGAGCATCCAGAGGTCGCAAAGAATGCTACATGGGACGATGTCTTTATTGATGAACTTCGCCGTACTTTCAGAGCTTGTGTCGTTTTCTGTTGGTACCCAATTTACTGGCTTTGTTACTCACAAATGACTAATAACATGGTATCCATGACCGCCACAATGCAAACTGGTGATGTTCCTAACGATATTATGCAAAACATCAACCCCTTAACTTTGGTTATTGTTATTCCCATTATGGATAAATTCTTCTACCCTGGTCTTCGTCGTCTTGGTATTCACTTTGGTCCTATGGCTCGTATCACTTGTGGTTTTTTCTTTGCTGCTATTGCCATGGGTTACGCTGCGGGCATTCAAGCCTATATCTATAGCCAAGGGCCTTACTACGAATATCCCACCGGAAACGGAAAGAATGATGTTTCAGCTGGTTTGATTGTTCCTGCTTATATTTTCATTGCCATTTCCGAAATTTTTGCTTCCATTACAGGTCTTGAATATGCTTACAGAAAGGCTCCAGAGAAGATGAAGTCTCTTGTTATGGCCGTTTTTTTGTTCATGAACTGTTTCGGTTCTATTCTCGGGTTTACTCTGGTATCTGTGGCCGTTGATCCTAAACTCTTATGGATGTATGCTGGTATTTCTATTGCAATGGGAATATGTGCACCACTCTTCTATTTCTGTCACGGAAAGAATGATAAGAGTGATATCGCAGAAGATGCAATTGGTAGATCCCGTCATACTGAAGTCGTTGATGAATACGAAGCTGAGGCTAAGCCCGCCTTCTAAATTTCACTCTAATCTTTGTATGCGTATATTTTTTTGTACCTGTTTATTTTCCCCTCGTATACCATAATAAAACTGTGAATTGTCAAATACGTTTTTGAGTTGCAAAAACCTTTCGATATTGAATACCCAAGAAAAAAAAAAACGGCTGTTTAAAATCAAGTTAACAAATACCAATACTCGTTTTGAGTAAGTATAATTAATTTTTTTTTTTGAAAAGAAACTTCTTATTCAACTGAACTCAGACTTGTCTTCCTTCACTTCTAAAGTTTTTTTTTCAAGAATTAAAACTCGCTCATACAATGCTCCATGAGCGAAACATTTAAACTTACAAAAAACGTATGTTTACTCCCATTCGGGTATATGCCTTTTATTTTTTTAAGACGGAAAAGTAATAAAAACAGCTAACGTTGATTTAATTGAGACATCTATTTCGGTTTGATCAAGTTGCAAGTAATACTAAACAATGCTATCATTTGGGTTTGTACTTGGTTACCATAAATAAATATTTTTGATAATAAAGGAATTACAATAATCATATTCAAGTTAAAACGAAATGAAATAATAACATAATGAGCGATCATGGTCATTTTCACGAAATAAATCACGCTGTCCTGTATTACTTTACAACTGATTGTGGGAACTAATATTTGCTCAATTGAAAAGATACCGTGGTAAAATAAAATTTCCTTTTTCGTAGAGTACACTATTAGCACCTTTTGAAAGAGGTTTTTTTCGTACAAAATATACGGCTTTTTCTTTTAGTCATCTATATTTTTCTTTTGGTTTATTTAGAATCCAAGAACGTGACCCTGAAAAGGGTTTGTTTCCAGATTATAGTAATGTGTTATGCCATAGGGATCTTTACCAAAACCCGGGCGAGTTTTATCAATAAATATCTCCACTTATCTGATTGATCTGACAAGTCCTTGTTTGCTCTTACCAAAAGCGCGAAATAGGATAACGCTTAGTTAAAACAATTGGATTATAATCTATACAAAATGAGAACGAATAAATCAGCTAGCTGGGCGCGGAGTAGTATATCATTATTAAGAAAAACGAGAATGTCTAATGTGGTACTGATTAGCCGTGAGACAGTTAATAAATTTACTAAAAAAGATTTTATTATATTGTACAAGAGAAATGTCTAAGTACATAGTCAGGTTTAAATTATTTGCCATGTACCAATATAAATCTGGTCTCGTTTTAGAACGTGAGTGTTACAAGGAGGTAGAATGATTATTTTTCTAAAAAAACACACTGATTCTTTTCTTCTTCTTCTTCTTCTCGGAGTACAGGGTATCCGACTTGAAAAAAATAATCATGTGAACTACTTTTGACTATTGCCATTTTTGAATATTCTTTCCTTTTTCGAAATATTAATACTCATCTCGACATGTTCAGAATCTGTGATAAGAGCGTAACTCTAAGTTTGAATCAGGGTTTAATATTTTTCTGTACTCCAATTGGTCTATATTTTTTGTGTTTCTCCAAACCAAGATTAACTTTGTGTTACTGGAACAGGGCATTACAGATAAACTTAATCTCTTTTGGAAATAATCCGACTTTTGTTTTGCAAGTGGGGGTTTCGTTATTTTCAAATCATTACTAGAAAAATCTCAAATGGAGGTTTAGGTTGACTCTATACTTCACCTCCTCAATTAAATTGTAACTATCTTTAAATAACTACATTCTTTTGTGAGAAGAGATAGGTATGGGACAGTGACAGGTTCCTGTAATTGAAAATGAAATAATTCAAGCAGTTTTTTTTTTTTTTTTTTTTTTCAAAGTGGGAGGAAAATGCGTTCAATCTAGAAACGACATGCTGATTTAAGATCAAATCTATATCACCAAGTATCTGTAATTTGAGAAAAACTGAAGCTTGCAAATCATATCACTTTTTTTTCACTTTCCGCACATTTGTTACGGTAGTACTTGTGTGGGCACAGTTCACAATCCATTCACAAACAAGATGAGTGTACGCCTTCATTTATTATTATTTTTAATATGTAGTAGATTACATAAAGTAGCATTAGTCTGGAATAGATTTTAATAAATAAGTTTGGCAATTATGCAAAGTGAGCAGATTTGAGACACAAAATATGCAAGTAGCTTTAATGAGCTGTATCGTGTACATATAGAAAGAATGACTTGTTGAAAAAGTTCCCAGGGTAAAAATTGTATTTGCCACGCCCAGAAGCCATATGCTTTACTAATTTTAAATATAGAATTTTGTGTTAGAGTTAATAGAATACATGGAACTATAGGGAAATAAATGGTTTGACAATATATACACAAAAGTACTACTTTAGGTTCCGACGCATCCTTCCCAATTAATATAAAAGCAGATCAAACTTTTATTTTTTATTTTTACATACTTCTTATTCATTTTTATATCATCTATTAAATCTCATGGACGAAAAAGATACCAAGTATGAAAGTAGTGTTCATAAACACAACGATGAAATCGATGTCTCTGTGGATGGAGAAATTCGTATTGCACCCACTGATGAAGACTGGATCAATTTAAAGGAGGTAGCTGATGATATTCCAAAAGCTGCTTACTTGGTTATTCTTATTGAATTCTGTGAGAGATTCACTTACTATGGTTTAACTGGTCCTTTCCAAAACTATATTCAGAATGAAGCCCCTGAAAGCTGTAAGTAAATAAAAAGAATAACACAAAGCTGGTTCTGATGCAGTCATGTGTTTTTAGATCCTGCCGAATTGCCTGGTGCAATGGGTAAAGGTCAACAGACCGCTACTGCTTTGAATACTTTTTTCCAATTCTGGTGTTATGTTACTCCCGTTATTGGTGCTATTATTGCAGATCAATACTTGGGTAAATACAACACTATTCTTATTTTCTCTGGTGTCTATTTGTTTGGTTTAATTATCTTGACTGCTACTGCTACTCCTGCTGCAATTGCATCTGGTGCCACTTTCCCCGGTTTTATTGTTTCTATTATTATTATTGGTCTTGCTGCAGGTGGTATTAAAGCCAATGTTGCACCTCTTGTTGCAGAGCAATACGGTAATAATAAGCCTTTTGTTCGTACAATTACTCCCAAGGTCTCTTCCAAGTATGCTGCTGATGAAGGTGACCATGTTGTTTCCAATCCTCATGCTTCCGCTGTCACTACTGAAGGTTCTTACCGTGTTATTGTTTCTCCTCAAGCTACATACCAAAAGCTTTTCAATATGTTTTATTGGGGTATTAATATTGGTTCTCTCGCCGCTATCACTACTATCGTTCTTGAACAACAAGTTGGTTTCTGGGCCGCCTATCTTTTACCCACACTTGTCTTTATTCCCGCCATCTTGATTGTATGGGCTGGTAAGAAAATTTACGTCAGAAATCCTCCTCGTGGTTCCATCTTTGTTGAAGTATACAAGATTATTAAACTTTCTTTCAAGCATACTCTCGAAGGTTGTAAGCCTTCAAACTTGCCTCAAGAACTTGCTGCTCTTGCCACTTGGGATGATATCTTTATTGATGAACTTCGTCGTACTTTTAAGGCCTGCATTGTTTTCTGTTGGTATCCCATTTACTGGCTTTGTTACTCTCAAATGACCAGTAACATGGTTTCCATGGCTGCTACTATGCAAACTGGTGGTGTTCCCAACGATATTATGCAAAATATCAATCCTTTGACTTTAGTTCTTTTCATTCCTATTATGGATCGTTTCGTATATCCTGGTTTCCGTAAGATGGGATTCCATTTCCGTCCCATCATGCGTATTACTTGGGGTTTCGTATTTGCTGCACTTGCTATGGCTTACGCTGCTGGTATCCAAGCTCTTATCTATAGCAGAGGTCCTTATTATGAGGACCCCAGTGGTACCCAAAAGAACGATGTTTCTGGTGCTTTAATTGTACCTGCTTATGTCTTGATTGCTATCTCAGAAATCTTTGCTTCTATTACTGGTCTTGAATATGCTTACAAGAAGGCTCCCGAGAAGATGAAGTCTCTTGTTATGGCCGTTTTCTTGTTCATGAACTGTTTCGGTTCCATCCTTGGTTTCGCTCTTGTATCTGTTGCCTATAACCCTAAATTGAAGTGGATGTACGCTGGTATCTCTATCGCTATGGGTATTTGCGCTCCCCTTTTCTTTTATTGTCACGGAAAGAATGATGCTACTGATGTCGAGGAAGATGCTATCGGTCGTGATGTCAAGGAAGTTGATGTTGTTGAATACGAAGCCGAAAAGTCTGCTGTTTAAAAAAACATCTCATTACCCCATCTTACCCAATCCCCTTAATTTTTTTAACTACTACTATTTATTATTTTAACTTTCCTTATTATTACTTGTACAACTATTACTTTCCTATTCATTTTTTTTTATATATATATTAATGACTACAAAAAAATAAACCAATTACTATATTTTTTTTTTAAGAAATATTAGACTTGTGACATGTTTCAATCAACTAACTGTAAAAGAAAGATAAGGTTACTTCGATTCTGCTTATTTTCTTCTGCTCCTTCTATTTCTTTGATTGGTAATTGCTTGTACCTGGGTATTACGGCAATCTGTATTTGTGCAAACATGCCAATCTTGGCTAAACAAAGAACAACAAGAAGATCTGCGGCCCAATTATGTCAGCAATACTTCCTCGGAGTTTTTTCTTTGAAATCAAGTGTTCAGATCAAACCTTTTTACCCAAGGTTCTCTAATATTTTATATATGTGTGTGCGTGTGTGTGTGTGCAAAAGAAAAATAGGTAAATATTTAATATCAATATCTAAAGAACGTGTTTTATATTAACGTACGTGATTGCAATTTCTCTTGTATACGACGTAATATGTCACGGTGTATCCTTATTCCGAAAAGCACGACATTTAAGAAGTTTTGATTTAGTGGTCCCGGCTGAAACGAAGTGATGGTACAGAAAACCGGGTGCCTCACTAAATTAAGTATACATACTTATTGGAGCAACATGTGATATTCCCCATTAGGGAACCCACAAAATATCTTTTTTTTAGTGTCGTATATGCATTAGAATTGGAAGAGTATTTTGTAACATGAAAGCTTTATTCAAAGTATTTGATTTATGTTTTTTTTGTTTTTTTTGTTTTGAAATAAAAGAAACCTATTTTTTTTTTATTTTTTTTTTTTTGGCTCGTGCGATTATTTTTATGTTTTCGCCTTGTTAGCAGAAAGAGTAACACGAATTTATTTAGAATAAGAAAAGTTGTTTTGACAACCTTCGTGTTTTTTTTACATAATCAGATCAGATAGTTTTACACTTATGACAAGTTCTTCCTCTTCTTGAGTACCAGTGTTATAACGATTTCCACTTCCTTGATCTTGAATATGTTCTTGCTCAATAGTATAGTTCTCAGTATTATCTTCTAACACGTCTGCTAGTTGGCCTTCTTGTTCACTTTCAGAACTACTTTCATCTTCACTATCGTCGTCACTATCATTATCTTCGTCCTCGGAATCAAACAAGAATTCGGCTGTCTCTTTTACAGCATTCTTAATCATTTCAGCAGAAACCGCTTGGAAGAATCGTTCTTCTCTTGGTCTAGTAGAATTGATAATAGCAATGGACACAATATAATCATCTAAAACCCAAGGAAAACTCATATATCTTTCCATTGTAGAGTTATACGTAACATCACTCTTGTATTCAGACGGATGATACGTGACGTAATACCATGCAGCTGCTTTTGCTTCTATTAAACTCTGTAAATCTTGACCACAATAGTTTAAAAACTCTGCTTCAAACTCTTGCCTCCAATCATTTTTAAACTTAACATAAGCCGCCCTGATTCTTTCAATAAAACGAGGTTTATCCTTCATGGACAGATACTTTGGCCAATGCAAGATATGACCCGAGATAAATTCGATTTCAGTTCGAACAGTGTAGCGTCCTAATACAAGACGTAAGCTGTGGTCGTATTTGGCCTTGACTTTTCTTGCGTCGGCAATATACTTGTACATGTCGTCTGTAAATAGACGTGGATCATACGAACAGTAATTTGCCACGTACTGTTTACCTACAATTTGCGAACTGATGCGATATATTTGTCCAGATGGCTTTTTCGATGTGTAAGTGCATAGTTTGTTTTCTTCCATAAAATCGGGGAATGGATATTCATGAAATTCACTATATATTGTCGCGTATAAACCGGTTTTTGCAAAATCTATTTTTTTAAAAAAAAATTGGGATTAGAAATATTACAAGAATATCTATCTATATCTTACCAAGAGCTCTCGAAAGTTGTTGCGAAAGATATATACAATCACCGTGAAAAACACCTTCTTTATGTCTATCAGATATAGCTATATAAGCTTTCTTTAACACATCCAGACGATCTTTAGATATATAGGTTGTGAAATATTTAGCGATTTCTTTGAATGAAATCTTGGGCAAGTCGTTTGGTGTGTAAGTGGTGACATAGTTTCTGGGTGCTAAAGATTGTGTATTGGGTATAAGTTTTGGGTCCCAAATGACACTATAAACGTTATTTTTTTTTAGTACCAGTGTTATTATAATGATTTATAAAAATTCTTACGTAAAGTTATCATCGGCTGGATCATCATTTGAGCATGCACTTGGAATATCTCTAGCTTCAACGGAAGAGTAGACCAGGACGTTAGTATAATGTCGAAGCTTGCGTTCATTCACTGCATTCAC
This sequence comes from Helicostylum pulchrum, assembly GCA_025677825.1. Classification (NCBI taxonomy): domain Eukaryota; kingdom Fungi; phylum Mucoromycota; class Mucoromycetes; order Mucorales; family Mucoraceae; genus Helicostylum; species Helicostylum pulchrum. The sequence goes on along the minus strand of JAIXMO010000038.1, from coordinate 166,071 downwards.
TACTCTCATATCGCTGGGAAAGAAAGAGGAATCTCTAAGGACTAAACAGGGCCCTTCAATAATACGTCTATTGACAGCTAGCCCAGACTTGTCAGTGATTTGCAGAAAAATCTCAGTTGGGCCTAAAACCCCAGTCTCATCCATAATAGCAAACACTCTGACACCTTGCTCTACATGTAATTTACAATCATTACGAATATCTTGCAAGACATTATTTTGGTACGCAGACGCCAAATTACTTATATAAGGATCATTCATATCTAAAAAGCCAGCATTAAGAATATTTTGAAAATCATGCATAATACCGTTTGAATAGAAACCACACATGGAGTCCAAACTGATTTCATCTTTTGTAAACATGTTTCGCTTGTATTGAGTCATGGTTTCATTTGACAGATCTATAAATACGTAGTTTGGAATACCCAAGGAAGATAACAAGATGATGATTTTTCTGTCCAGATAGACTTTATTGGGTTTCGATACCTTGATGACTTCCAATGTTAACCTAGTGCTATTAAACTTCACTTGAGTATCTCGTAATTGAACTTTGCGTTTCGTCAAGAAATTGGATATCATCAGAATACCTTTAGCACCAGCTAAATTAAATTTAACAACACTTGGTGTAAAATCCAAATCTAATTTCTTTGCGATTTCTCTTGCTATTTGCGGCGACATTTTACCGCAGTCTGTTGTAAATATATGACCATTGTATTCATAATCTTCGACTTCTTCAATTTCGTTCGGTGCAAGTGTTAAATCTGTTAATCTCGGAGCAAAGCCCTGTCCTGAACAAATGGTAAACGTAGAAACTTTACTGATTTCTCTAAAATCACCCATCCAATTTAAGATATAAACTCTATCAATTTCGTTTGTTCTAGCAAAAAACCAGCACTGATGTGAGCGAATATCATCAATAGATGTACCTAAGAATTCATAGGTTCGTCCTGCAATTTTAACTCCTTTACGTAATACTTGATAGATACGATCATATATCTTTATATTTTGAGTATCGGCATTATCATCAGAATTAGGAGGTAATATCGGTTCCAAATCTTCGTCGGTAAACTGTACCAATAAAAACCTATCAGCATATTGTCTAAAATGATACTGTACATGATTCATGGGTTCAATAGAAGGTTGTAAAGGATAGATGGAAGTAGGTGTAACGATTAATTTTCGCAAAAAAGCATGGCCTTTTGGTATAGGTGATTGATAGTTAATATGATTTCTTGTTAAAGAATATATTTGATTTATGATCGTATCTGGACTGTAAACACGCTGTTGAGGAGCAGACAACAAAGTCAAAAACAAGACAGAGACCTGTGAAGGTAATTCCTGCATTTTTTTAAAGAATTCAGGTTCAACGTTATACTCTCTTAATATTTTTAAATTAAAAGCATGTTCAATCATATAACGGACTTCAAATGACATATTTAAAGTATAAGCATCCACATCGATTTTCTTTGTAGCGCGACGTACTTGAAGTTCTGGTGTGAAAATGGTCGGTGAGGCAGTTGCCAAATTGATTTTTCTCTCCAGTGCTTCGTGCGACACATTATTCGGGCCAAAAGATAAATGAGCAGTGTTTTTACTAGACTTTAATGGCATCTCAAATTCGAGACGATAAACAGTCCAATTACTCAATTTGATTGTGTGATTTGGAAATCGGCCGCCGGGAACTGCAGGATCTTTACTGGTACTATCTGCTTTATGTTTCATAATATCGCGAGAGAATTCATCCAAAGGTATTTCAACCACTCGATCCCAATGTTTTAAGTGATATGTATCTGACAACTTTTGCATAGGAATTTTGGATTTCCAATAATGAGGTGGGTATTTACCACTAATGGTTAAGGAAGTAGTATTAGTAGCATCATGTCTTTGTAGTACGGCCGAGTTTTTAAAGTCGGTTGGACTGTATTCAATACGAAAACGGTAATACCCATCCATATGAGCGAAAAACACATCCACGTAGTTTCGGTTTAAATTGATGTCAAATGTAACGTATTCTTGTGTAATCCATTCTTCAATAAAAACTTCAGGTGTAGATAATCCACCTAATGCAAGTTTATTTACGGAGACTGGTGAACTTTCAACGCTTAGGTATTTTGAGAGAGGGATATGATTGATTGATATCAATCTGTCGTTAATATATATAAGTTGAGAGAATAACTGATCCAGCGGTTTAAACCTAAAACAAAGAAAGTGTGTTACATTTTAATTCGACTTTTTTCTTTCTTTCTTTCTTTTGAAAGTAACTGTTGTCGTTACGCGTAAATAATTGCAGCATGCCAAGTTTCTTCGTTTAATTCAATAAGTCTTATTGTTCCAAATTCACCAAAGATTTCCCATAACTTTTCACGATCAGTATTCGGTGTCAAGTTTGTTATAATAAAGCAGTAATCGGAATCTTCTACATACGAAAAGCAATGTAAGTAAACTAGCTTTCAAGATAATCGCAAGTACACGCTTACCCGAATTGTTATCTTGGTATTGTTCCATGAACAAGATAACTTTATAAAATAAAATAAAATAAATAAAAAACGAAAGAAAAGTGATAAATCTGCGTGACTTAAAAAATGATATAAAAAACTAAAACTGGGAAAAATATGTTTCTTGTTTTACCTTTACCCCTTTTATATACAATACCTACCAATGAGGAAATGTCGTTGTGATAACGTTCCTCTTAGTTTAGAGGTTAAAACACCTGGAAGAAACAGGGGTCGTTGGTATCAAAGGGTAACTTTTCCTTTTTTACAAGCAATACTTTTTTATTTTATTTTGACACGCCTTTTTTTTTTTTTTTTTTTTCTAGTGTCCAACAGGTACCTGTAGGTTCTTCGCATGGGATGAATCACCTCATCCATTTATCAGACATCCTGAAGAGGCCTACTCCTCTATTAGACCACGACTCAACACACGTCCGTCTTACTTTAGCACTCAATTAGAACTACGAGAATCCCAATCAGCGATTCCCAAGACGAAAATTCCTGTTGCCTTCAGTATCTTATCAAAGGAATTAATTGGTATCAAAACCAAAGCCAACCTGACTTTGGAACCTGTATTTGCCGGGATCGAAAATATCAAATGGAGCGATGAACACGATCAGTGGACTATTCCGGCCACGGTGCCAATGTACAATTTAGCCATTTCTGCCTTGCCCACCGAAATCCCCAATTTACAACTTGAAATTGAAACTATTCCACCTGCCATTCTCGATTCTATTATTGAAATGTCTCTTTTAGAATCCAACGCACGTATGCATGATCCCAATGAGATGACAGATATTGAATTCCAGTGGAGCGAATTTGTTGAAAGCGACATGTTTCGGTTATTGACACCTGTACAACGAAACGGTGTGTTGTTTGGATTGGAAAGGTGTGGTAGAGTGTTATTTGGTAATGAAAATGGGATTGGATCCATTGGCCAAGTATTGGCTTTAACACAAGTCTATCAAGACGAATGGCCAGTGCTGGTTACTTGCCCCAATATCTTGTGTCATACTTGGAAGTATGAGATTAAAAAGTGGTTGGGTCTAAGTGATGATGAAATTTGTGTTCTGGATCCAAAGGCACCTGCGCGTGAAACATTTAAGCAAGGTCCGATGAAACGAAAGAAGCCTGCTCGCCAACCAAAGTTTCGAGCTTCTTATAAAAAAAGGGTGGAAATAAGATTAAATGAAGAAGATTATGAGAGTAGTAGTGAAAGTGATGATGAAGATGATGTAAAAGTGAAACAAGAAGACGATGTAGAGCATGGATCCAATATCAAATTTTATATTGCCAGCCATCGATATGCTTCTAAACGTCGAAGAGAAATAAAACTCAAGGATTTTAAAACTGTAGTGTGTTCAGATAGTCATTATTGGAAAACTTTGACTGTAAGTTCGAGAAGAATATGAGTAACATCCTCCTTTTTTTTGTCTTCTCTTTTTTTTTCTTTTTTTTTTGTGGAAGAAAACTAACCTTGTTTTTTTTACTTTTACTTTTTTTTTTTCTTTTTTTTTGCACACAGATAAGCGAATCCAAATTTATCAGTCAATTATTACAAAAACATAACAGGATCATTTTAACGTCTGACTCAGTACGATATAGTAAACCTGTGCGTCTTTATCCACTGGTTCAGACCATTGCACCTACAGTCTTTACCGATTTCGAATCGTATGCAAAGCGATATTGTGACTCTAAAGCTACTGTATTTGGCTGTAATTACGACGGTGAATCCAATAAACCAGAATTAAACTACTTGCTTGACTCCAATGTTTGGTACGCACCAAAATCGGAACAACTAAAGCCTGAATTCCCTGACTTTGATCGTCAAGAGGTGATATTTTCCATTAAAAAAAGTAATGCGTTAAAATGTCAAGTGGAAGAAATCATTTCTATTAGTAATAACTGTGAAACAGTGGACGAAGAACAACTGGAAATACTGGCAAGTATTTATTATTGTATACATCAATATATAAAAATAACACTTCTTTTCTCTATTGTAGCATGAAAAGACGGGAGAAGTAAAGAAGGAAGAAATTATTCAATACTTTGACTATGTATTTGAAACTTATAAAAGGCCAAAGATCGCAGTCTTTTATCACAACGAGAGTGTCTTTAAGGCGATAGAAGCGCATTTGAAAGCTAAAAAAAAGAAGCTTACACATTTGGATGATATCTATGCTTCGGATTCAATATGTGAAGAATACAACCAAAGTCACTCTATTCAATTTATATTTTTAGATATGAAAATGAGTGATTTAGATATATCTTTACATTCAGTTGACTTGGGTAAATTAAAATATTCTTTTATATATGCATATGTATATTAACCGAAACCCTGTATTCTCCAGTTATATTTACAGAGTTACCTTTAGAGAGGGAAAGACTCAGTATAATGGAATCTCTGTTTAAGGCAAGTATTTATTAAAGGGTAATTTTTATTTGTTTTAATTTATTTTGCTTTATAGTTCAATGAACGAAGGGGGCCTTTAAGCATTAAATATTTACTTGCTCTTCAAACTATTGGTATGGTCTAATAACAGTACATTAATAACTCCCCTAGGCACTAACTAATCAATCTATTTTATGTAAACTAGATGACTATCTTTGGCCCTTGGTAAAGACTTGATTTTAATATGTACAGTCGTTCCAACGCCAAAAGGCGGCTTTTTAAATGAAAAGGCGGTTAATAAATATTTCCAAAGGGCGGCTTTTCAATTCCGGCTTTTTTTTTATTCAAGGGCGGTTATCGATAACCCAAAAGGCGCCTTTCAATTTTTCAAATTTCGGTTTTCTTTTTGTTAAACTTCGTTTTTTTTTCTTCAAATAAACATGATGACTACTCGCTTTTATTATGAAGACGGCCAAGGAAAATTGGTTGATGAGGAAGGAAACGATGCGATGGACTGGGTTGAGGAAGCTACTCCTTTTCACTTAAGAACTCTGACTCGTATTACAGAGTATTGTAGAAAGCAAGAGGAAGAAGGGGTTTCCTCCGAAGATTCCTTGAGAAACCTTGATGCTGATATGGAGGAAGTCATAGCTATAGTTAAGAAGCAGAAAAGAGTTCACCATAAATTCTCAAACGAGCAAAAGCTCGCTTTTGTGTATTAAACCGTATTAAATTATTTAACGCAGCTAAGTCCGGGCGCTTAGCAGGCGGCATAGCCGAGAGAACAGCACAGAAATGGGCCAAGAAACTCAAAGAGGATAAGGATTGGAACATATTTGAGAAACAAACCAATTTGGTCAATAGACCAAAACCACAATTGGATGAAAGACATAAGGTTCACTTGTTAGAGTTTTACGATTATTGGCCACAAGCACGAGTGCTTGATGCAATGGAATCACTCACTCAAAAATTCTCTGATCTGACTGTGAAGAAAAGTGCTGTTTACAACTTCCTTAAGGATGAGTGCAACCTTTCTTTTAAGAAGTTAACACGCTTGCCAGTTGCTAGAAATAATTCAGATAAGATCCAAGCTCGTAAAGATGGGGTCATCAAGTGGATTGCTACTGATATGAATTACTTAGAAAACTGTGTATTCGTAGACGAGTCTGCATTTGATATAAACATGAGACCTCCTAGCGGATGCTCTGTAAAAGGAACACCCGCTATTACGACCACTTCAACCACTAGAGCTGTATCTCATACTGTATTAGGCGCCATATCAACAAAGTTTGTTGTTGCTATGGAACTTCGTAATCCTCAAGAAGAACGCTCTAAGCGAATTAAAATTGTTCACAGTGGTCGTAAAAGAAAAGCACCTACTGAAAAAAAAGAAAAAATCTGGGGGTACAGAAACTGGCCACTACGTTAGGTTTCTCGAGAAGCGCATGGATGAAATGGATTTGTATCTAGAACTAAATGGCCATTATATTGTGATGGACAACGCGCCCATTCATACTGCTGACTGGATTAATGAAATGATTACTGAGAGAGGTTACAGGAGCATCTATCTTCCTCCTTATTCTCCCGAGCTCAACCCAATAGAGAATTTTTGGTCCATTGTCAAAAATAAGGTAAAACGAAGTTCGTTTAAAGATGCTGAAGATCTAGCCACTCGTATCGCTGAAGCTTGCAATAACGTCCCTCCCGAGCATTTGAATGCGTTTGCTCAACACTCTGTTAATTGCTTTGATATCTGCTTGCGCGGAGACCCTTTATGAAGCTTTTTAATAAAGATATAGCTATTCGATTCTAAAATAATAAAACGAACTTTGAAGTGAAAAACCGAAATTTGAAAAATTGAAAGCCGCCTTTTGGGTTGAAAAAAACCGCCCTTGAATAATAAAAAAAAAGCCGCCTTTTGGCGTTGGAACGACTCTACATATGAAAGTAACAGTAAAATAAAAAAAAAAAAGGATGCTGACATATGGAAATTTAATGGATTTCGTAAAACACTTTTTTTTTTATTGGATTACATAATAAATAAATTAGTTACACACACACACACAAAGAAAGAGAGAGATTTTAAATAGCTTGAGCTTGAGGTTGTTCTACAGCTAATGAGACTCTGTGTTTTGGAATAGGTGAAGCCATAATAGCATCAGGTAAATCCTTTACAGCCGATACGCGAGGCGTGGGAAGTAATGAAAAGGATGATGCTGCTTTCCTTTCCGAGAGGATTGCAGCTGCTTTCAATTTTTTAGGAAAGTTACAATAAAGTCCTCCAGCTGATAATAAATTAATAAATAAGTTGCACAAAATATTTATATTCTCATTCCTTACCACCATTGCCATCGTAACATACAAGACCAGCGGCACAATCACGAACTAACCATTGGCCAAAGTTACAGGTCTTCCATTGGCTCGATTTGCCGGAATTGACACACTTGTGTTCCCCTGGGTTAGAACATTCAGTACCATTAGCATCGGACTCATCGGTGATGGACCCGTCAGAATCCGAATGATTATTCGTAGGCGTAGTAGCGGTAGTAGTAGGTCCAGTAGAAGGAACGGGTGGGGTAGTGGTATAATTAGGTTCAACTACAACCTCTTCATCTTCATCATAATAATAATCATCACTATCTTCTGCATCACCGGACCAAACAGAGGTAGGTTTAGTAGGGGTAAAAGATGAAGTGGGGGCTTTAAGTTCCTCTTCAGGGATATCATCATTTAAGAAATCAGGAACATTAATTTCTTTAGCAAGAGGACTAGAACCATCTAATAATTTAGAGCATGAGGTAGGAACTTTGTTATGAATTTTGTTTACAACATCTATTAATTCGCCGTTATCCTGATGTATATCCCTAAAGTCACAATTAGAAAAACTAGCTCTTATAAATATTTATATTCTTACCAAACCATTACACCAGCTAAATCTTCACACAGAGCATGGTCTATTTTGACATTTAATGATTGAGGGTCATCATAAGAAATGAAATTCTTGGTTTCGGGGTTATATAACCAAGGCGTTTGAGAGGTTTCATCCCAGTTACGTTGCCAGCCAGGTCCAGCACTTGTCATATCATCTTGTATGAGACCTTCTTTACGAAGATTTGTCCACTTCCAAATACCAGAGAGTCCACCAGGCTCTTTGTTACAGTAAGGATCATCCCAATAAGCGTCATCGGAATCACCCTTGGGTGCTCCGACAACAGACTTTTCAAATTGATTACGTTCAGTCATACTGGTTTGTACCTTCATTGAACGACCATAGAATGCTAAACCGGCAGTTATCTTATCAGCTGGAACACCTGCGGCTTTCCAATCTCTAATACCTATAAAAAAAAAAAAAATGTCGATGGTAAGCAAACTTATTAAGGTAATTTTACGATTTTGTAATACTTTACTTTCTACGAATGAGAACGGAGCACCTATTCCTTTATCATCAGCTTGGAAAGGGGCATTGGGACCCGTGGTGGAAGCCCAAGCACCATTAATATCTTTTTTTTAATTTATTTTGTTTAGTACATATAAATAAAAAAAAACATAAATATCCCCTTACCGTAAGTCATTAAATTGACATGATCAAAATAAGGTACAAATGCTTTAAGATCAGTCATTGGAATACCTGATCTGATAAAGGGCTGAACATGTACAGCCATAGATATCTCCTTGTATTCATCAGGAAATTTAAGATCAAGAGCTTGACGCAATTCCTTTAATAATAATAAAAAGTTATCTGCGTCATTATCAGCAAATTCGTTACAGCCAGCAGCTTGCTTTCCAGGATATTCCCAATCCAGATCAACGCCGTCTGTGTGGTATTTATCAATAAAGTTTAAGTTCCAATCGATAAATGCCTTTCGTGATTGGGGTGATGCTACCATAGGACTAAATCGCTTAGATCCTGTCCAGCCTCCTACTGATAATAAAACCTTGGTTTTACTTTCGTGAGCTAATTTGACAACTTGAGGTAAACCGGCTTCTACAGCCCAGTCGTCTGGAAACGAAGGAACATTATCGAGATTGTTTAAAACAGCAAATGCTAAAATTAAATGATATTAATGTTAAAAGATATACACCGGGAGTTTTTTTTTTTTTTTTTTTTTTACCGTAATTGATATGAGTATATTTTGTAAATGGGATATTTTCTACGGGATAATTAGCATATAACCAGTTTGGAAAATATCTAAAGCAATTATAAGTCTTGACATTTCAAAATCCAAATTGATATAATAAATACCCAATCACCATTTTTGTGGAACCTTCGCACAGAGCAACAGCCGATGCAAGTGCAGCAGCAATAAAAGACAATTTCATTTTATTAAATAAAACAGAAAAAGAAGGGAATGATTACATCGAAATTGAAAAAAGTGTCTATTTTTATATTATGAATTATCTCGTTTTTTTTTTTTTTTTTTTTTTTTTTTTCATATTTTTTTACTGGTATGTCAGCAATATTTTAAATTAAAAGGGTTCTTTAACTTTTTGAAAAAAAAACCTCAAAGGAAAAATAAAACGCTTCATTCTCCGTAATATCCACACACATTTTTTTTGTGGCGTCGAGTCAAGTGACGATAGGAAAGCAATGGTTGGTACAGGAAAGGCGGTTATTGAATACAAGGGCCTGGCCCACCTTCAATTGTCCTTTCTTTTCGCACAACATACAATCACCCCTTGATTCCTTTTTTTTTATTTTTATTTTTTTAACCAATTCTTTTTTTTATTTTATTTCGTTCTCTCTCTTTTTTTGTTTTTTGTTTTTTGTTTTTTAGTTATAATAATAAAAAAAAAAAAGTCTTTTTTTATATATATATGAGCACTCACCGTAAAAAGAAACCTGTTGAATTTCACTTTGTTGATATGAATGATCCAGACAGGTACAAGAAGTTAAAGGTTGCTCGTGCTTGTGACTTTTGCCGCCGTCGTAAATCAAAGTAAGAAACAATAAACAAAAAGACAAAAAAAAAAAAGCCCAAGTTTGCAAAAAAAAAAAAAAAAAAAAAAAAAAAAAAAAAAAAAAAAAAAAAGATTAAAATTTTTTTTTGGTGTAGGTGCGACATCGGTATACCTGGTTCCGGTACTTGCTCAAATTGCCAAAAGCATCAAATGGTCTGCATCTTTTCTCCTGTAACAACTAACCGGGGAAATGAAGTTATTCGCCTTGAGGAACCATTATTCAATACACTTGATCAGTTTTTATTTAGATTTCCATTACTTTTAATCAAAGATGGTCAAGTAGGATATGAAACCAATCCAATCGATTTACCATCTGTCTTGAATCGACAACCAACAACAACAAAGCCTGACAACAACGAACCTTCAATTGGTTTAGAATCTAAATTATTCAAGTTATATTTTGATAACGTTCACCCTGCTTATCCAGTATTACTTAAACAATCGATTTTAAACATACATTCTCAAGATAGATTCTTACTTTGTAGAGGTTTACGATACGCTATTATGGCATTAGCTTGTCATTATTTCCCTACTTATACGATACCAACATCTTTACCTACGTCTACCTACTTTTACGATATTGCTCGACACGAAGTCTCTTCTTTAACACCTAGACTAGACACAGTACAAACGTTACTTTTATTATATAAACATGACGAAATTCTCAGTTCATCTAAACACGGCATATATTATTTAGAGAGAGCACAAGAAATGATTGGTCAAATTCAATCACTAATTCCACAACATCAAGAAATGATTAATCGCGCTCGTTGGGTCTTATTCGGTTCCATTGGCTTCTCAAATCTATCAGACCCAAGTTTCAACAAGCTTTATACAAAGATCTCTTTACCGTTAGAATTACCTCAAGCCTTATCCGAAGAAGAAGAATTGGATGAAAACGAGACGTGTTCGGCTCAACATCACTTAAATCGGTTCTCTCAAATTGCTAATCTAAGTGTCTTGTATTCTCATACTGTGCAAAGCATGATTACTGGTTCTACCGGTCATTTGATTTGTTTAAAACAGTTTAAAAAGATCAGGCAACATTGGCACGATTCATTACATCCTATCACCCAAAGTAGGCTAGTTTCACTTTGTCCCACAGACGAAGAAGAGATTGATATCATGATATTATACAGTGCCATCTTGTACGATATGCTCTACTTATTATTACTCTCTCACTATCATCTAGAAACTGAATTTGATCGAGTCGAGACCGCATATAGATTACAGCGTATGGTACATACTCTAGTAACAAGATCTTGTTTTACAAGTGCAATTCAAAGTACACGTATGTCGAATTTTGCATTAATGTTATGCTTACAAGTAAACATGTCAAGAGAAGACGATAAAATCGATTATGAATTCATTCAACAAATCAGACAATCAATAAAGTACACACACCTTGATCCTCGCATTGACGAACAATTATCAGAACTCTATAACTCTCTACTAACAAATCAAAATAAGGTCTCTACTACACCACAGGTACAGTCTCAAACGCCATTGGACTACTTTAGTTTAATACCACAACAGTTTCAAAATTCAACAAGTACTTCTTCTATCATAGATAATATGACAAACACACCTGGATTATGGTCAACAACCACCAATGGTGGGTTAACTACGCCCATTCGAGAAGATACAGGTAATAATCATCGTGTCACCTCCGAATGGATTTTGGAGCAGCAAAGACAGCAAGATGAACAGTTTCAATCGTACCAATTACAGCAGTTACCACAATACCAACCCACTCTTATCAATACATATAACACTACTACTACTACTACTACTACTGCTACTAATGCTACTAATACGATTAATTATAACAGTAGTAGTAATAACACACCATTAACTACGACACCTAGTTATCACAATACCAATACAGAAGATTATTTTTATTTAAATCCTGGTCACTGGAGTCCTACTCTTGATCATTTAAACCAAAGTACGAGTTATCTTAAACTACATAACCATGATCATCAACACAATACATTTACGTTACATCAACCACCACCTCCACCGCCCACACTTTAGATTCTTTTTAAATAAAGTAAAATAATAATAATCCTGTTTCCTCTCTTTTTTATTATTATTATAAAGCATCATTATTTATTAACGGTCTTGCCTGTTATCTTCGTCAATAATACCAGCAAGTTTTAATAACTCTTTATCTAATTCACCATCTCCTTTTCTTATATTTAACCCACTTCTTCTTTCTGCTTCGTTCTGATCGAATTTCCATTCACGAGCTTGTCTTTCACGATCTTTTTCATTACCGAGCCCAAACACCTCGATATTTTCAGTATCAAACTTGTACTTGAAATCCACGGACCGTCTTGCCTCTGTCGCGAGCTCGAACGTAGGCTGTGAAGGGTACGCTTTATTAGTATACTGTCCTTGCTGTAAAGTGTTTTGTAACGACAGTATAAAAGCGTCTGGCTGAGGCGGCAATTGTCCTTGTGTAGCACCGAACCCGATTCCGAAATCATGATGGTAGTAGATATAGTGATCATACTTGGCGTGTTTATTGACAACAGGTCGAAACAGGTCGTAGTTGGGGTCGAGTTCAAATAAGAAGCACTGCTCTGAACCCCAGAAATGCTTTGAATGCTTCCACGATTGCGTAATAAACGCGCCCAGTATCATGGACCGTTGGTGCTGTGTTTCTTCCACTTGCATAATAAAAAGTGTGGGTCCTGGGTATTTAAATACATGTGATTCAAATCGGTTCATCGAGAACCCGTCTTGGTCTGCAGAGTATAGGCGTGTCCATTGTTTCGTGATCAAGATCGTTTCAGGTAGTGCCCAGGAGAGCAACGTAGAATAAAGCGGTGTTAAGATATCACTTGTATCTGGTTCAGGTACTTTGTCTTGAGGTAATAATCTCGGTTCTGTTTCATCATCTGTCGGATTATAATAACCGAATGATTTAGTGATAAATGATTGTAATGGTTTGAATAAATGAGGGGAAAATGAGTTTTTCCAGTGACTGAATAAATCATACGAGACACAAGGTAATTCATCTGTACTTGTAGTATTCGATGGCTTTATTTTAGTGACGATAAAAGTTGCCAATTCTCGTATACGGTTAAAATCATGTGAAGGTTGATCTACTTCTCCAAGCCATAAGAGTAACACAAACAATTCAATTAAATCTCGATTTAGAATTTTCGATCCGTCATCATCATCATCATCTGTGTCTTTTTTCACTTTGGAGGGGTCTTCTGTATTGAAATCTAAATCGCTGAAATCAACACCTAGGTCTGCTAATGAGTAACCTTTTGGTGAAGGTGATCGATCATCTGGTCGTTCAACAATCACTGGTTCTTCTTCTTCTTCTTCTTCTTTCGTTGTTTTATCGCTGTCAATAGGTAATACGGATAATGATTGAAAGAAAAGTGATTCTGATAAATTAGCGGTTTCTTCATCTAAACGGCCTATCAATATGACAAACGCAGTAATAAACGCATCAAACGAAAGAGGAACAGGTCCGGCAGTAGAGCAGTTTGGATAAGACCCGAGGTAAGAAAATGATTTGAATAAAAGTACTGCTGCAGGTTCCACTTGTTGAGGTATATTCAAATGATCCTAATATTCAGTACTTTAATAAAAATAAAAATAAAAAAGTATATATATATTTTTGTTATAGGAGGTTTTTACCAAGAAATTCTTGGGTTCAATACACGTAAAACCATCTGGAAAAGTTGACCTCAAGTCATTGAAAATATACTGTAAGGATACTAGTTCGATACGTGTCAAGTGTTTTCTTGCTTTAAAAGGGTGTTTTAAAGAAGATGGACTCTTTGTTGGGTTCTCATGTCCAGCTTGTTTCGTGTGCGTTTGTCCCATGCGAGTTTTTCAAATGAATAATTTTTTTTTTTCAAACAAAGAAAAGAGAGGAAAAAAGAGATAGTTTTTACAATGCCAATTAAAAATCGGTCCTCCAAAAAGTCACACAATAACAACAATAATCACAAGCTTCGTGTCATAATGATGTTATGTACATGAAATTCAATTTTTATTTAAACGGATTATTACTGTTTGAAGATACATACGGTTGATTATTAGGAGTGTTGTTGATGTGTGTGTCACCAAAGACAGGTGTAATCGGATGGGGTGGTGCACTACTATCAACAGGTGAAGGAAGTGCATCAGGGATGACAGGCGAATGATCGTTCAAGGGGAAATTAGATAACGAAGAAGTAGGTGTGATATTAGTAGAAATATTGGGCATATTATTTTGATGCAATGTGTTACTGTCGAGGCTCGTGGGTGGTGCTTCGTACACAGGAGGTGGGAGTTCGTTCGCGTCATGATCTGTCGTCGTAAATGTCGGTAAGCCTGCAGAAGAAGAAGACGAGTCGACGTATCCAGCGAGTACTGCCTCGATAATTCTGCAACGCTCTTTTTCCAAGGCTAATTTAGTCGATTCTAATGCTGTGTTTAGTCTTTCAATAGCTCCGGTGGTATAATCCAAATATTGTTTAACCCAAGTTAAAGAATTTTGAATGTTACGGTATGCAGTAGCCAACATACCAAAACACTGTGTTGTTTTAGCTGTATTATAGGTGTTAGTACATGATTTTCGTTATTCTTTTTTGTTATTGTTGTTGCTTACATTTCCATGCCATGTCAACATAGTTCATATTAATTTGCATATGTAATAATGGATTATTTGTGACAACATCTAGTGTTTGAGGGTAAGGGATCTCTGGTAGCACAGTTCTAGCTACATTTAATAACCTTTGTATTTCCCAAAGTCTTCTTCTCGAAGCTATAATAAACCAACAGTTACTAACCACTAGAAAATATATCTGTAATCATTTACCATCAATATAGGCTAATTGTTCTTCGTCAATAATGGGACCACCGAATATTTCAAAGGGAACATAATTGACGACAGTATCTAATAACCGAATCACTTTTTTAGTGTCTCCTAGACAAGTGATAAGTGCTTTTTCGGCTTCCAAGAATCGACCCTTATCACGGGTTGCCTAATAAACATGACTTTTTTTAATACGTGTGTTTATTATGTCATTAAGCTTTTGTCGTACCAAATGCTTTTGTTCTATGTAGTTGGTTAATTCGGCTTTTAGTCTAGGCTCCATAGGAAAGTTGGGATCTTCTAATAAAAAAATCTATCATGTTGTGTAAGCAGCTTGTACATGTATATATATTATAACAGTACGCTAATTTATCTACCTGCTCTAATAATGTGTCAAATTGATATCTGGTTTCATCAAACTGGCTCTTTTGTCGAACAAGATACTCTTCCTAATAAAAAAAGTACATCAGATATAAGAGCACTCTCTTTTTTGTTGTTACTTTGCTTACTTTGTTAAGAGTAGTATTGTACAGTGATTCCATCGCTTCTAAATCTCTTCTGGCTCTTTGCTCATTCTCAAAGGCGAGTTGGTATTTCGCCTCTTCTTTCGCTACCAACTCTTTCTTTTTGCCAGATAAAGCAGCAGCAGCCGATCGAAACGATAAATGTCTCATCTTTCGTACATCTTTAAACTCTTTTTTACTATATAATGGTTACGAACGGCATCAACTCTAAAAAAAAAATATAAAAAACTTACGAGTTTTCTTCAAGTGCAATAATTTCTGTTCTTTTTATCGCAATATCTTGTTCTAATTTTAATCGCTGAGACTTTATATCGGTGAGCTCTGTATTGACTTTCGACTCGGATTTTAATTCGGAAGCAAGTTTCTTGTAATAAGAAGCTTGGTCTTGAATACACTGTACAAGCGTCATTTTTTTTTTATGTGTATTGCAAAAAAAAACAGGAAAAAAGGAATTAAAAAAAAAGAGAGGTTTCAGCTTTAATTATTGTTGAAACCCAGTGTCTCATCATTGTTACCATTTTAAGCTTCAAGATCGTGCTTCAGATATAAAATCTAACCCTTTGTTTCCAAGTAAATTGACATTAATGACATGCATGGGGGAGTTTCGTTTTTTTTTTTTTTTCACCTGTATGAATACTTTTATTAATGTTTAAAATGAATGTGGGTTTTTTCTTTAGACAAGTGAATGCAAATATATATAAATATGTGTGAAGGAGAGAGAGAGGGGGTATGTAAAAAAGTTCTTTCTTTTTAAAAGGGATTAGCAGACTTCTTCTTCTTTTTAGCTTTCGTACTGACAGTTTTCCTCTTTTTCGAGGTATCAAATATATCACCTTCTTCTTTGATTTTCCTCTTTGCTACAGGCTTTTCTTGTTCTACTTGTGGTTGGTATTGATTCGCGTTTTGTAACATCCTTTTACTTTGTTCTTGTTTCTTTCGTTCTTCCAGTAAAACCCTTTCCTCTGCTATTCTCTGAGCTAAAAGCTTATTCTTTTCTCTACGTTTCTCAGCAGCCTGTTCTTCAGCTTCGGGGTCGCGTTTCTTTTTCTTTAATACGCCTCGCCAATCTGAAGAATCCAGCATTTTATCATAAAATGATGGATTGGTTGAAGTGGTCACGTTGAATTTATGGTGAGGACCAAAAGGATTGCGTCCATTGGTTAGTTTTTTGCTTGTTGTTGTTGTTGCTGCTGGTACATCATTTTCAACAACTGCAGGTATATGCTTATCATCTTTAGGTTTGTGCTTTTCAATAATGGAATCTATTGTTTGTTCATTCAGTTCGTCTTGACCGAATAACGAAGTTAAGGGTTCTAAACCATCTGTAGCTCGTTTTTCGGTCAGAATGTCAGTGGCGAGGTATCGAGAGTATTCTTGGATTGTGACTCCAAGGCAGTAAAGTGCTGATAGCTTCATCTTTGGTAGTCGACAGTCCCTTGAAAAATTCGCTGCTCTTTGATTAATCGTTTCTAATAGTTTCTACAAGAAAAAAAAAAAAAAAAAAGTAATTCTAGATAAGTCCTCCTCCTCTTCCTCTTCCTCATTTTTGTTTTATCTTACCACCAGGTTATATTCTGTACCTTCAGCGTCTGTTTTAACATGGCGTGTTAGTTTTTTTTTTTTGGCTTACAGAGAAGAAAAAAAGGGCCATACTACTTACCGTCACTACCGAGATAATTCTCAAAACGAAAAGGTTCGAGAAGTTGTGGGGCACCAAGCTCTTTTTGATCTTCTTCTTCTTCATTATTTCTTTCCATGCTTTTTTTTTTTTTTTTTGAAAAGCAAGATCAATCGAGAAAAAAAAAAAAAACTTTTTTTCTTTTTCTTCTTCGGTTTAGATTGTCAAAACTCTTAGCCAATCAAATCATATTTTTACCTGAACGATACTTTTTTGTTTTGTTTCAAATCCCGTTTTTTTCTTTTTCTTTTTCACTCCTTCCTTTTTATCAAAATGTCTCATCAAAGTGGAATTCAAGGTAACAACAAGGCAAAAAAAAACTATACTTTTTTGTTTTCAATCTGATAGTGTTTGTTAGTATCAAAGGAACTCTCCAAGGTTTTTGCTGATGCTGTTTCTACCGGAACTACTCGTATGATTCGTGTCTCTATTGAACACGGTAAGGAACTCCCTCTCATGTACAGTACTAGAGTATGTATTCATTTCTTGTTTTATAGAGTCTCTTATTCCTAATGGTATTTCAACTGTTCAAGATGGTTTCGAAGCAGGTAGAATAAAACCCGTCTCTTCTTAAAAAAAAAATACGTATACTCACTAAATTACCTCTTTAGACTATAAACAATACATTGAGGAATATCTTGATACTACTACACCAGCTTATATCTTTGTTAGATTGGACGAAAAGACGAGTAACGACGAGTATAAATGGTTATTCCTTTGCTATGTACCCGACCACGCTAAAGTGCGCGACAAGATGTTGTATGCCTCTACTAGAGCTACATTAACTAGAGAATTAGGCGATTATAGATTTGTTGATAATATTTATGGAACTGACAAGGTATATATATATATAAATATGTGTGTGTGTGTGTGTGTGCCTAATAAGTGCTGACAAAAAGAATGTATAGTCTGAATTTACTTGGGATGGATATAAGAAACATCTTGCTCATAAGGCTGCTGAAGCTCCTTTGACTAGACGCGAACAAGAGTTGGTGGAAATTAAGGCAGCAGAGGTAAAATATTTAAAAAAGCGAGTAAAAAAAACAAGGTCCGACTTTTTTTAACAAAAATAAAAACTAGGCTCAAACTGTATCCGATTATCAAGGAACAACTGCTAGAAAGTCCTTTACACCCGGTATTGCATTCCCTTTAACTGAAAAGGCAGTAGAAGCATTATCTCAACTTACAAAAGCTAAAGAAGAGCGTTCAAGCAATTTTGTATCTTTGGTAAGAAATAAAAAGAGAGAGAGAAAATAACAAATGACTGATAGATGATTTTACTAGCACTTGAATAATGAAACGATTGATTTGGATAAAAGTGCTGATGTAACAATTAATGAATTGAGAAATACAATTACAGAAAATGCCCCACGTTTTACTTTTTATATTTATTCAAGTAGTGCAGGAAAAGAATCACTTGGTAAGACCAAAAAAAAAAAAACTCATGAAGTGATTAATCAAAATTAATAACTTTTTTTGGGTAGTCTTCATTTACACATGTCCTTCAGGTTCCAAGATTAGAGAACGTATGTTATATTCTTCTTCAAAAGCAAATGTTATTCTTGAAGCAGAAAATGAAGCATCGATTAAAGTGATCAAAAAGGTAGTTTTTTACGCTGCATTCCCAGTGGGAAAAAAAAAAGAAGATTGGCTAATTATGTAATCAACCTTTATAGTTCGAAACAAGTGATTTGAGTGATTTAACTTTTGATTATTTCGCTGAAGAATTAGATAACTCTTCCAATGGGGGATCTGGTGCTAGTACACCCACTGGTAGTATGGTTGGTGATCGCATTCAGTTACTGGGCGGTACTAAGCAAGGCTTCAAGAGACCCGCTGCTCCTGGCAGAAGAAGACCTCCAACCACTGTCTCATCATCTTCTTCTTCAACTTCTTAATATTTTTTGTATTTAGGGTTTTTTTAATTAAGAAAGTCCCCCCAGTTGATTTTTTCCATAAATGGGGGTTACATTTTTGTTGTTGTTTAGCAAATAAATTTTTACCACTATAATTTATTTAAAATCAATCAGATGGTAATAAGAAACCAGGTACAAGTAAGAAGCGCAAAGAAACGATGACTTTTCTTCCTTTTTAAAGCAGTGATGATGTCCTGTCAAGGCAGGTGGAGGATGGGTTTTTTTTTTACGCGTTTAAATAAGATATGATGTGGGAGGAACATAAGCGCCTTTTGAACGCGAACACCAATAGCTTGCACACCAAAAAAAAAAGGGGGGAAAGGTATAAAAAAACTTGTACACAGCAGGATCTTTTGCATTTCGGTAAGCGATCGAAGGGTTTTTTGCTCTCAGAAAAGTGTACTTCTTACAGAAAAAAAAAAGTAGCCAAAATACTTTGAAGTCAGGAACCATTTGATGCTGCTTTGTTACGACAGCAAGGTTGTTTAAAAAAAAATGAGATCTGTCATGGTTTGTTGTTTTTTGACTGAGGAGTGTGTGATTGGATCACCGCTCAGTTTAACTCTTTTTTTTTTCCAGTAAGTCACAATTGCTTGTGTCATCCAACCAAATGTCAATGGAGCAACACGCGGTGAAATTGATCAAACATTCCAACAAAACATATGCACTAAATATGACACTGGATTGGCTGACCGCGTATAAAATAGTAGGGGGGGGGGGGGTAACTATTAAATTCATTAAAACTAAGCCCCGAAGAAAAGTTATCCGGCAGCAACAACTTCTTTAAAAAAAGATATACACACACACACAGGCACAGAAATTAACCCTTTTTTTTTTTTCTAATAGTAATGAACTTCCCCTCTTCTCTCTTCCCCCTTTAAGTCTACTTTATTTCTCTCACGGGTTTCAATTGTTATTTATTTATTATTTTTCATTTTATCTCTTTCTTTCTTTTTCTCTCTCTTCTTCTTTTTTTTTTAAAAGCATTTAATTCTCTCTCTTTTTTCTTTTATTTTATTGCAAAGAACAGTAGAATTGAATGTCACCTACTACTATTTATCATCTAGATATAGCGGAATACCCAGTTTCATCACTTGTAAAGATCGTAGCAGACTTGTTAGAATCGATTATAGAGACAAATGATAAACTGATAATCACAAATGATGCTTCAGCAGTAACTCATTTTCATTCACGAGCTGTACCAAATATTGGAATATATTCTTACCTTACGCGTATCCTCAAATTTGCTTCATTTTCAAATGAAGTGTTATTATCTTTACTTGTCTATTTTGACCGTATTGCAAAGTTAGAAAAAGCTAAATATGCTGTAAATTCTCTTACTGTCCATAGATTACTGAT
Organism: Helicostylum pulchrum; assembly: GCA_025677825.1. Classification (NCBI taxonomy): domain Eukaryota; kingdom Fungi; phylum Mucoromycota; class Mucoromycetes; order Mucorales; family Mucoraceae; genus Helicostylum; species Helicostylum pulchrum. The sequence goes on along the minus strand of JAIXMO010000038.1, from coordinate 145,926 downwards.
TACCAGGTACAAAACAAAAAATTGTTAACTTTTTTTTTTTTTTTTTTTTGTTTCTGACTGATTATTACATTATCAGTATTGTAGTTGCATCTAAATTTACATCAGATGTATTTTATCCTAATACGAGATATGCCAAGGTAAAACTGACAAACTAACAAACTTTTTTTATTATTAGTACTAACAAGTTTTTTTTTTTAGGTGGGTGGTTTACCCTTATACGAATTAAACCAGTTGGAATTAGAGTTTCTTTTCTTATGCAATTTTGATTTGCACGTCAAGCTTGAAGATATGCAGGCCTATGGAGATCAATTATTGACGCACGCTTTTACACAACAGTGCACGTTGGCTTTTGAGGATGAGCATATTAAAATTATTACATCATCACTATCTCCCCCACTCTCTCCTTCTACATCTGCCACTTCATCTTACTCTCCGTCCCCTACAACATCTACCTCTCTTCCATTAAAGCGAAAGAGGCCGGATGAAGTCATAAATACTACTACAAAAATACAAAAGTCTGAAGCTTTACTAGACCAAGCGCTAATACAGTCTGTAACAAATACTAAAAAAAGTACCTTGCTTTGTAATAATATTTATTCCCCTTATTCTTCTTCTCAACATCATTCAGATACTATAATATCTCCATATACCCATGGTGATTGTTAAAGAACTATAAAAAAAATTATACCTCTACTTGGTCTCACTTATTATTATTATTATTACTACTACTGCTTATTATCTTTCTCTCTCTCTCGTTCGCTTTCTGCACATTACATCACATAATAGATCCCCAAACCCCCCCCCTTTTTTTTTCTCTCTTTCTGTTTAAACATATCGAATAATCGTGCAATAAAAACAAAGCTGATTGGATGAACCTTAATATTTTTTGATTTTCCATTTATGCTGTAAAAAGCGTCATTTAATAATAACAATCATAACAATAAACTTGAGAGCACATATTTATAGCGTTTTTTTTTCTTAATTGCGCGTGTATTGCATACGTGCTAGTGATAATTGGATTTTCTCTCCTTCCTTTCTATTACTTCTATTTAGCACGTACCAAATGATCTAATCACACGTTATCACAATACAAAGCATCTTCGGTTACATTGGACTGATTAAGGCTTATCTAAATTTATTGGGGAACGCCCTTTTTTTTTACGTGTGCCCATTTCATCTAATATGTAATCAACTTACATACTTTTTTTTTTCTCTCAATGAAAATCAGGTACTAGTTTTATTATTAGTTCAGTCTAATCTTTATTGTTACACCACCGAAATGATTTTCTCTCTTTTTTTTTTATGATTTACACGGGAATAATGTAATACTTTTAATACTTTAAACGCTTCCGACAAAAAAAAAAAAAAAAAAAAAAAAAAAAAGAGTATATGATCTTTTACTTCTGTAAAAAAAAGGGATACAATTTTTTTCGTAGGTTTCTAGTACGAAATATACAAAATAATAATAGTACAGGTACACATGATTTTCATACGGAATGCATAGAGTTCTGGTAGCAAAAAGTGTGTCCTAATTGCTTAAATGTTTAATAGCCAAATCAAGAAAAAAGATGCTAATCTGTTCTTACCGGCTGTAACACATGCTCAGAGACCGAACGCCCGTGTAACATGTTTCAAGTAAAAAAAAAAACCAATTTGGGGACATACATATAGGAAAATTGCTCTTGTCCACGTTGTCTACTTTTTACGTAATAAATAGTATAGAATTTTTTTTTTTTCATACTGGTAGAATTCACGATTTTTATTCTTTTAGTTCTGTATGCAGATTAATTTCTCTCGCTATTACGCGTTTTTAGTTTTCATACAGTTATTTTTTTAAAAAAAACCCCCCTCCGTAAACGCTATCACGTTCAGTGTCCTTGGCTTGGATCTGATAAAGTTTTATAAATTTATCCAAACCAATAAAATAAAGGACATCTCCATAAATAGAGAAAAGACGTTACTGTAATCTGCTGATAACTGAAATAACCTATTTTAAAAAAAAAATCTAAATAATTATAAAACGTGCTTACCCGTAAGCCAATAAAATGACGTTTATTTCATTGTTAAACAGTTGTCTTTATGCTAGATAATACAGAGAGCATCTATCATAGTACAAGTAAAAAAATGTTTCTCTTTTTTGAAGTCTCCTCGTGACATTTTGGTGCGCTAATAGCTTATAACAATACGAATCATAGTTAGCATTTGTCCGAGATAATTACCCCGTACCTCGCTATAATAGTAGATATCTCACACAACCTCTGGCGCCTATTGGGTGTCACCCGTGGGCAAATCCACTGACAATGTACCACCTTTTTTTTTTATAAACGAGAATGCGTTCTTAACGTTTGTTCTTATCCTAACAATCCCTCTTTTTTTTTGAAGACGTATCTACACGCCGTTAAAGACTTCATTTAGACAATGAGAAAATACTGTATAGACACGAAAACAGCTGAATCCTTTTAGGAGTCTCCCTTCTATAGCTGTTTTATATTTTTAGTATTGCATTTTAAGAATATTGAAGAATGTCTCAAATACCTTTTTTCTTTTTTTTATCGTTGGCGTTTTAAGGGAGAAGATTCCTTTATTCCTCTCCTCGAAGATATAGTTATAATAAATTAATTTATGTAAACTAGTAGATAACCCCTCGATGGCAAAGGACAAAACAGAATGTAGTTTTTTTTACAACAGAGTATCGTATAGCAGTCCGTCCCCCTTAAAGATTTTGATAAAAAAGTAATTCGAACGAAAACTACTGTATCGCGCACTCCTATTACGCTTAAAACAAACAACTTTATGATACTACAATCTCTCCTACAATGTTTTGTTCTGTACTTCTTAAACACTTTTTTATACATCCCCCTTTTTTTTTATCGCAGGCTCTTTTTTTGAGAGTATTTTATTTTGACACTTTGTAATATTTTTTTTGGTGCACCAAAGCTTTATTTATATGGGGAGAACAAAAGTTCTGCGCAAAAATTAGTTAAGCGCCTCATATTTCGTGATACTTTAAAAAGTGCCGTTCCCAAATAAGCAATGTTTTCTATACGCTCACAATTTTTTTTTTTTGTTACTCTGCACTGTCAATTCGGCTCCTGTCTATTTGCCATCCCTGTTTAAAAAGGGGAAGACATGATTCATCTGTAAAAAAAAAAAAAAAAAAAAATGAACAGTAAAAAGAGGAAAACTCTCTTTTTTCAGCTGCACAATGCACCATTCATTTTCTCACACATGAACCCCCTGAATTTTGTGTGTCCACCGCATGTAAATATCATACGGCGGCGGCGTCTGACGCAATATTTTGTTGTTGTTTTTTACTTGGATATACTTGAAATTGTTACTTGGTATTTGTAAACAATAAATACATTGTAATAAATATGTATTATAAGGGTTTATTTTTCTCTTTTGTGAAAGAACGAATACATATACAGATTAACCCTGGAAAGTTCGGGTTGGCTCCACCGTTAACAAGGTAGTACAGTACACTTTTGTACGACTATTTTGATTTTTGCATAAAGATTTTTTTTTTAGGGAGCTCTTTTTTTGAAAGTTCAAACGAATTTTATTCAATTTAATTTTTGAGTAAGTATATAATAATAACAGTTGTGTTAAAAAGAAAAAAACAGAAAGAGAAAGAGAGAAATAAAGAAAGAGAGAGAGAGCACTGTAAATGAAAAAAAAAGATAAAAAAAAGATATAATATGTAGTAATAAGACAAGGAAAGAAATGTATGTAACTGGGGGATGGGTTTGTGGGAAGGTGATAGTGGTTTTACAAATTAAAGAAAGAGAAAGAGAGAGGGAGATAGGCTTATAATAAACCAACGTTACGTAAATTGTCATGAACTACAATATCATTTACAGCATTCATGACAAATTTGATTTGCTTTGTTTCTGTAGCACATGTTAAATGCGTATAAATTTGCTTTGTATCAGCTCTTGTATTCAAAGAAACGAACTTTTCTAATAAATATTGACAAGCAGCATCATAATCACCACCATGTTTATAATCAGGAAAGAATTCAATTAAAGGACTTCTTGGTAGTTTTTCTTCAAATAAATCAATCTTGTTCAAGAATAAGATGATGGAAGTCTTTATAAACCATCTTGAGTTACAAATTGAGTCAAATAAAGTTAAAGACTCTTGTAAACGATTTACACTTTCATCTTCAAATAGTACTTGATCGTATTCAGAAATAGCTACTAAAAATACAAGCGCAGTAACATTTTCGAAACAGTGAATCCATTTTTTACGCTCAGATCTTTGTCCACCAACATCAAACATACGATAAGTCAAGTTTTCAATAACAAATGTAGTTTCAGTAATACCCGTAGACTTTACACGAGATCTTAATACATCTTGATCACTAGGCATATAATTTGACTGTCCGATACGGAGAATCGAATCAAAGTAGCTTATTTAAAAAAAAAAAAGGTTGTATTTAGTAAACGATATCCAACCCCCTTTAAATATAATATTATGTTACTTACTATCGGGCCGAGTCATTTAGTTGAAATTCATTAGATCTTTGAACACACTCTTGAACACCTTCATCGTCCCAAAGAGAAGTTATGGCAATTACCAACTCGTGGCCCAAATAATCAATTTGTGGTGGTGCTTCCAAAACAAGTCTTTTGTGTCCTTCATTTTCTGAATTATGAAACATGATTCCGAGACTATCCATAGCTTCCAATGTCACTCTCATGGATTGCATAGTATTACTGAAAATAACCTCTTTAAATGTTTCTCTTTCTTCAGGCGTATATCCACCATCATGAATTAATTTCATTTGTTTCAATATGGTTGATTTACCTGATTCACCTGCGCCTATTATATATAACAGAGTAAGTAAACGTCATAATCACGTAATATATATGTATATATATCTCGTACCCAAGAGTAACATTTTAATCTCTTTTCTCAACTTGACGCGGTCGCGTTTAATTTGTGCATCAATTTCTTGATTTCTTTGTTTTTCTTCTACTTGTTCGGTGGATTGACAGCAGCCCATTTTATTTTTAAAAAGATACGTATATAAAAAAGAAGAGAGAAAGAGAGAAGAAGAAAAACAGAAAAAGTAACAAGCAAGATATTATATATATTTTGTGCCCCCTTCTTTTTGTATTTTTTTTTAAGGAGAAAAAGACAAGCCTCAACCATGGCAACTTTATATATTAAAATAAATAAACAAGTTTTTTATTATTCCGTTCTGTTTATGGAAAACTTACATACTTTCAAAAAAAAAAAGAGAGAAGGGGGAAGACATGTATTATTTACTCTCTCTTTTTTTTCTCTTTTGTCACGTTTCTCTTTAAAAGAAAAAAAAGTAAAAGGTATCAAGTTCAAAAAGTGGATGTACTGAAAGATAGTTAACAAAACAAACAAAAAAATTTAAAGTTCTTCATGATGGTGGTACAAAGCACTACCTTGTCCAAAATTGTATCAACAGAAGGCTTTTAAAAAGATAGCACGGACCTGGATCTTCTTTTTATAAGAGTAGTTAATAAAAAAAAAATGGGTTTCATGTAGAACCAATTTATATGATGAGTGGAGCGATCCTAGTATTTATTAATAAAACAGATATGCTTTATTATTTGTATCTTCTTTTTTTTTACGATGAAGGATGTGGTAATCCCGTCCGAGAATTTCGACGCCCAATCATACTATTCATCAAGTTGTGTGCCTTGTAACGAATACCAGTCCCAGTTACTGTCGTAATACTATTTTCATTGAGTGGTTCGAGTCCCTTTTTTTTATCTGCTATATTATTCTTTTCCACTACATTTTTACCTATACTGTATGTTTAATATCTCTTTACACTCTCTTTTTTTTTATATACTCATTACCTTCTTTTTCATCGGTAGTTACTTCGTTTCTTTGAAAAGAAGGTCTATGTTGAATGGTTTTCTTTTTTTGCTGCTGCTGCTGCTGTAACTTTGGTTGCGTAGGCACAGGCTGTTTCGACGACTGCGGAAGTTGCTTGGGTACGACAAAGCTGGTAGAATTATTAGGATGGTTTTGATTTGCTAACTTTGTACTGGTATTTCCACTTTTCCGTCTAGTGAAACTCTTCAAGTCACGCAGTACACTCGACCTCGAAATAGAAGGTATGGGAGGAAGTTCAGGAGTAATAGAACGAGAAGATTCGACCAAAAGATTATTACTATTTGATTTGAAACTACTTCGTACACTAGAAATATGCTGCTGTTGTGCCCCTGCCGATTTAGGTCTTTCGCCATTGCCACTAGGATGCTTTTTCTCTCCATGAAACCTTCCATGATGACTCCCGCCAAATGACCTGGCTACTTGACTGGCTTCTAACCCTGTATCGATCAACGTCTTTAAGATACTTAGGCGTGCCTTATTATTAGGAAGTGTAAACTTGTCGGATTTTAAAGATGAGTTTTCTGCATTAATAACTAGCAAAAAAAGTCGGTAAATGACTTTACATATTATTTTTTTTTACAAAAAAAAAGGTGATTAACATACATACGTTTTAATACAAGAAATTTACAAAGGTCTTCTTCCTTTAAAAACAAGGGCGGACTTGGTAAAGGTGGAGAAAACGGTTCAACGTCTGTATTGTGTAATACTTCAACTCTAGAAAGAAAATTAAAATCATATACATATCTAACCAAGTCTATATTACCTCCATATATCTTGATTATTAATGACTTCTAAATGCACAATAATAAAAACATGTAGAAATTTTGATCGAATAGAATTTGGATCAAATTTTTGATTCTTTCCCTCCATAAACACAATACTTACAATATCTAGATGAATGTTAGCTATACACATAAAAGAGAAGACAAATCATAAGTAGTACCATTTCCTATATATCTTTTACGGTGAATCTGTTGTACATCATGCTCTCTTGAGGGCATAAGTGGGGCTACGTGATACATAATTTCATGATCTCTCCAAGAGGAAACATAGGATATCTCGCCTGATTCACCCGCTATAGTGCAAAGCAGTTAATCGATTGATAGGCACTTTTTAAAAAGAAACTTACTTTTGGTATCCAGGCCAGCTGCATATCCTTTGTACCCTTTTAATTCAATAGGTTTCGCAATAATATTCAATAGTTTTCTTAAACCAACTGATAGACCAGAATTAGAGAACCACTCTTCTTCAGTAGTTTGTCCTTCTTTTATATTTAGCACACCAAACTTGTAATACTTTGGAATCTATCATCATTTTTTTAGTTAGAAAAGAAAAGAAAAAGATGCATTTGAAGTTACCCCTATTTCGTCATATCTTAGAAACTCTTTCTCTAGGCCAGATAATATTGTAGTTTCAGCAGATAATTCTTTAAATAGCTTAAAATTGATGTCCTGAAAAAGAAACAAGATGGCGGCGCGCATAGTTCTTGTTGATTGATGTAATTGCTGTTGATGATATTGATTGTTTGTCATACCTGTAATAATAGCAGAAGAAAAACTTCTTAAAGGACGGTGTCTCTTTGAATCATTTTCTACGTCCAGCTTATTATGACCTAAAGACTCTTCAATCTGTATAATTAATTCTTTTGCATCAGATTCATGTACTATAAAACTCATATTGGTATCCTAATGTAATGTAAAAAATAGGGGAGGAAGGGAAGGGAATTGAATAACAAATATATATATATATAATATTGCATATTTTGCATAAATACCTGTTTGGTACGAACAATAATTCTGTATTGTAGAATAGCTTTTTGCTTTGATCCTTTTTCATACTCTTTCACAACAGATATCAACGACATATCCTTTTCATCATCCATAATAGGTCCAATAAATGTAACATACTGTTTACCAACAAAGTAATTTCTAAACCAGCATGCCTTTTCATCTATTTGATCCGGCCAAATAGAATTGTAGTCGACTTTACAACTGGTTTGATTAGGTGATAATATCCGCTCTTTTTCTCGTATAAAATTATTTGTTGTCACTGAAAGATATTCTTGTTCTTTTCTAGTTTGATTTACTTGACAACAGATTTCTTTGATATTCAAAATCTAACCTTGTAGCTTTAGTATATACATGTACTATATTAATATATCCGTCTAAATATTTACCAGTAGTTTCATCATATTATTATTATGTTTAAACTTGGAATACCGTTCAAGTTTATTAAGTAATTTTAGCCTTTCTTTTCTACTGATATCAAGCGCATTAATTAATATCCTTGTACTATCAAAAGTTGTCTGTACTAAATCTTTTATATCAAAATTTTCTTGCTCAATAAAAGATAGAATACTTTGACAATGTTCCAAGATCCAAGTACTGCATTCATCTATTGTTGGTAATGAGTCCATAAAGATGTTTTTATATATATAATGTACACAGCGCAAAAAATCAAAAACCAAAAAAAAAGGCTCTTATTATTATTATTTAATGAAAAAGAAAGGGAAATTTTTCAAAAAAAAAAAAAAAGGAGGCGTGTTAATCATAATTATATACACACAAATACCCCAAACATACGCATATATACGCACGCACGCACGCACACACACACATATGTGTATACAATTTTTGTAGATACAAGGGAAAACTGTGACGGTTTAAGCAGTTGTATATGTTTGTTAAAAGGAGAAAATTATAATGTATTCTGATAAATGTCCTTTAAAATTCTATTCTTTTTCAATACTGCATTGATACTTGAAACAGTCTTTGGTTGGCCCTTACTTGGCGGCCTCATGTTAATTTCACCACTACCAATCTGATGTGCTATCTCTGCATTCTTTTTCAAGTTGAGAATCTATAAAAAACAGTAAGTACTAAGAAAAAAAAACCAAAAAAAATATGTATTCTTTACCCATCCTTTTTCTTCCAAATAATCTAATAAAGTACAGTATAATGCAGTTGATTTTAAAGTTGTAACGGAACCAAACATAATTAACTTTGATTTAGCTCTAGTCACAGCCACATTTATTCTACGCCAATCTCTTAATAGATCTCCAACATTGCCGGCCTCGTTATTACGTACCAGTGAAATAATAACACAATCTTTATCACGACCTTGATATTTATCAATTGTAGCAATTTCTATCCCTTGTCTTGCTTTTAGGATATGAGAAATGATACGTAATTGAGACCGATAAACCGAAATTAACGCCAATTGTTCTTCAGCTACACCACTTGCGATTAAACTCTCTACTGTTTGTTCAATTAAAGTAGCTTCTATATCGTTCTGGAGAAACCCTTCAAATGGCCTACTTTCTTTTCCATCAAGTGCATCTATGTTTACAAATATAACCTTTCGACTTTATACAAATAAGTTACCCTGTATATTTTAAATATTTTTTTTCTGAGTATATTACTTACTTTGGATCCAATAAATTTTTTATCCAACAATCTGATCTTCCTTCGCACATTTGATTTTCATTTTTATGCAACAACTTCATTCCTAAATCCATTTCAGGCAATTCAAGTCTTCTGGTTGCTGTTTGATAAGTACCACATTTTAATTTTCTACCGTACACCAAATGATTTGATATATCCATAATATCTCTATTCATACGATATTGAAATTCCAAGTAGCAAATGGAATCCGGCTGTGCCTCGGCCAAGATGGAAAATAAAGATTTGTCTAAACCTCCTTCAGTAGCACTCTTATTTCGTACAATAGGTGGTAATTGATATAAATCGCCAACAAGTACAAACTTTTTGGCATACCGAATAGGTCCAATACATGTTGGTAATGTAATTTGTGAAGCTTCGTCTACAATACAATAATCAAATTCTCTCTTTTGAAGCAAAACACTATTTTAAAATATAAATATTATTTTTTTAGTATAGTATATATCATATTATTTTATACAAGTCACTTTACTCTCCAATACCAAGACAGGTGACACCGACAACCCGTTTAGAATTATAAAAATCCTGCATAGCACCAACTGACTTAATCGTCGTATTACTGGCCGGTACACAATCTCTTAAACTAGGCATCACTTTCTGCACATTACCCAGTCTCAAGACATCTAAACCATTCTTACGTACTTTACACAACACATTGTCCAAGGCAGTATGTGTATACGCCGTAAGTAAAACAGTTTTACCTCTTGAAACCAAAAACTTGATAATTTCTGCGGTTGTAGTAGTTTTACCTGTACCAGGCATACCAAGAATTAAAGTATAATCTCTTGCCTGAATAACCTTTTTTAGCGCCTTTCGCTGATCAGAATTCATACTAGGTGTAGGTGGTAAATCCAACGGTTCAAGGTCAAAATCAGGTTTTGCCAAATCAATCACTAACTCTCTTAATCTTGCTTTTTTTGATTCACCAAGAGCATCCTTCTCTGTCATTAATACTAGGTTGTTTCGAAGCATAGCCATACCGATCATCATTTCATCTCTATCTATACGATACATGGTATCATTGCGCGTATAAAAATCTTTGGTGCTAAATGCAGATCGAATAAAACTATTGAAATTTTGTTTACTTGTTGGATCAAACTGATCCCCTTTTTCTGGTGGTGTTCGAAGCGGTTCTGATAAATCTACTGTGATTTCTTCTGTACTGATACGACTTACAAACCCCATGGATAGATTAATATGACCCTGCATACTTGATACAACAATAGGATCACCAATTGATATCGAGCAAAGTAAAGGCTTATTTGGTTGCGACGGATGACGGATAAAACTATACTGCCATTGAGCAATAGCTGGTTCAATTCGACAAGAAGACATATTCAGCGCCATACTTGCCAAACATTTACCCGTTTGTTCTCTTATCTCGGCAGGTTGACTCCAAATATTCTTCCGGATGTAGTCTAAATCCACTTCTTCTTTATCCAAGAGATTCCACCAACGTTCAAAGAATAGACACGCATTTTCATTCAAATGATCTGTCTTATCATCAAATAAATTAAATAATCCACTTGTCGATCCTGTTCCTTTTTCAATTGCTTTGTGGTAAATTGTACATGTAGTGTTAACAAAACAGTATTGACATGTATGACTGTCTCTGATCATAGGTGGTATATAATCCTTCTTGTTAAATGCTGAGGCAAGCGCATTTCTGGAAATTATAAGTGATCTCAAATCGTTACGTGAAGAAGGGATTACATAGATACTGTTTGTTTTTGAATAATAGAGTAGACCAGCATTAATATCGATATCTAGTAATTTGCATATAAGTAACATAATATCATCATATATGTATAAAAATATTTTACCGTATCTATCAGACATGAGTAAAGTATAAAGTAATGTTTGTGCACGATTGGTTAAAAACCTTGCAGTTTTACCAGTTTTTAATTCAAACGGTACAGTAATTACTTTATTATTTTTACTCATCGTCATTTCTACAGTGGCATCAATCATCCCTTTTAAACCGAAAGTTGGGCTCCAGAAATGCTCTTCAATATCCAAAACGTCTGAAATAGAAATTGTTTCGAATCCCATTAACTGTGTAGGATCTACACCGATATCCGTACTAACATAACCAGAAGGTCTTGGGGTCTTGGATACAAAGGTAGAGCCAAACCTACTTATACCTGGTGCATACTCGTTTAATATCTTTAACGCTGTCTCTTCATCTTGATCCATGGCGTATAAATCCGATAATCTAGTCATGACAACATGTTCAATCTCTTGTTTGATGCTGTCAATTTCAAAATCCTCTTTTTCCAATGCCTTTTGTAATACACTATGAATAATGTTACCGTGCACTAACGCTTCTGTATATTCACTGATAGGCCGTACTTTTAACTGTAGAACTGATTTTCGTGTACAAACATAACTATCGGCTACAGACGTACAAGAGATGAGTCGATCCGGATGTACCACAATAAAATTATTGACATCATCGATAATAACCTCCGGTGCGTACGTTATAAATGGTATATGAACTACATCTCCTACTTGGATTACTGTCTGTCTCCATTCTTCTCGTATCCTCGCTGTGGTTACACGATCTTCATCCTCTTGAATCAATAATGCAACACATTCAGTATACTCTTCGTCGTTTTTAAAATATTTTCCTTCGGTTACGGAGGCAACGGTATATCGAATGAATTTCTCTCGTTTGGCGTTGTCAAGGCATTTTTCTGAACTGGGTTCTATACTACCTAATACCTGCTCCAGTTTCTCTATTGGTATATCTTCTGTTATTAATGCTGAAAGTCCATCAAGTTCTTCAAACGCAATGTCATCACCAAACATATCGTCATCGTCAATGTCATTGTTTTTATCTACTGATTCGTGTATATGCTCTAGAATATTATATATACATATGTATATTTAGTTGGCACATGTTTTAGAAAGAAGAAAGAACCATTGCAGGTACAGAATGAAGTTTACTTACCTAGTTTAACTCTTTTCCCATGTTCATTAGTCACTGAATCTAAAGTGATCATGTCTTTATATATATTTTTTTCAAGTGTATTAAAAAAAATCAAAAAGCATAGATTTTTTTATTTTATTTTTTTAACAACAAATTCAGGTAGCGCGTATTTCATTTAACGCGTTAATTCGCGTTATTATCTTGGTTACAATAAGTGGTGCTACAAACTAATCGTAAATACTGCTATAGCGAGTGAAACGTTTAAATAGAGAAAGTTAGCTATTAAGATACTAATTTAAGGCGACAAAAATACAGTTCAAATAAATCGAAACAACACTTTCTCATAGACATCTTTTTTTTTATCTTTGTTTCTAAAGCATTTGTTTAATAGCACTACTATATTTTCAAAGAACTAACTTACATAAAAGAGCTACACAAACTTACTAGTTGTTTAAAAACTTGGATTTATACACAATATTATTACTGAATAAGAAAAAAAACTGATTTTATTTAAATATTAAAGATATAAGAGATGTATTAGCCACTTTAAAAAAAAGTATTTCCAGAACTAATCGCGAGGAGGTTCCTGGTAAACTAATATATTTGGTACCTTTTTATACGAACCGTCCTTTTAATCTATAAATGGGATATTTAATATAATGGTTTTACACAAAATCGTATAAACCAAATGTATGATTCCAGTAGAAATCAGTTTTTTTTTTCGCTTAAGAACCAAGAAAAAAAACACGCACACAACCTCATTTAACAACAATGGATATAATGATTACAGGTAGTAGCAATTCAATAATATCGTATAGTCATTGACATTACGGGTACAAACTGTTGTTTTTGAAGCCATCTTATCTATATCCACATTCAAGAAGAAAAACTGGAAAGGTACACGACTATAGTATAAACTTTATTAAAGCGTAAGATTTTATCTATTGAACTAGATCTAATTTAGGCATCTCAATCAATTTACATAAAGCTGAAAAGTAAATTCTACATCTCTATACCTCTCCAAAATGTCTAGTTTGCAAAGGAAAAGATTGAAGATTAAATTGTTTACAAAAAGTGATTTACATTTTTTTTTGTAACTGGGCCCATTTTTTTTAGACAGTCGATTTCTGCAGAGATACGGATCAAACTTGCCATGATACCGAATTGCCGGTGCGGAAACTATGTTTACAAATTATAAACCTTAAATTACTTTTCTTTATCCCCTTTTAATTAACTGTAGTCGTATTATTTTCTTCACGTTGGAATAAAAAAAAACTGTGATATTAAATCCAGGCAGGGCATTTTTTTTGCAGGCACAAAAAAAAGAAAGACTTCGCTACTGATTTTTCATTTTTTAACCTTTTTTCTCTTCATGTCTTCTAATTTCTACAACATGTAAGATACACATTGCTGTTTTCTCTGAAAGTAGACTGCTAGACACTGCCTAATATGTCTAATGTTGCTCATGGCGATATTTTGAAACTAGACATTCAGTTTGGTGGCGGGTATTGTAATAGCTTATTGTGTTACAAAATGCTTCTTTTGACACAAATATGATCGCCTTCATTTGACAGATGCATGTTGTCAGGTACAAATGTAAGTTTACATAAACACTTCTAAAAATATTCAAGTAAACCCTATTTTAACCTTCACTTCTTGTCATTTCACTTTTGTTAGCTTTAATGTCAACCGTTTTAAAACATTAAGCATATAAAGGGGTTTTTTCTTCTGTAATGAACCAAACCCTGAGTACAATGAGCTAAAAAAAAAAAAGCTTTTTAGTTTTCTGAACTAATAAGTATAATGCTTTTTAAGATGCTTCTTCCAAGTACTGTATCCTTTTGTATCGTGGTGATTGTTCCTTTTATTAAAAGGTAAGGATTTAACCTAATCATAATGACTATTTATGGCGGTAAATGCTGGTGCTGGTGCTGATGCTGGTGCTGCTGCTGGTGCTGCTGCTGGTGTTGCAGTTGTTGTATTCGTTGTTAATATGACGGGAAAGAATGGTAAATGAGATTTTTATTTATTTTTGCTTCTAAACTGATTCTAACCCATTTAGAAATACCACTATTTGTAGTTTTACTGGCTTTTGAAAGCAAAAGGACAGAACGGTTGCTAAAGTGGTTTTTTGACGAGCTGTTTATCTTCTTCTCCCCTGTCTCGTTTACGAGCGGTTCGTACAGTTTAACCTGCGTGTAATGGCACACCAACCATGCGGATATCGTAGGGAGGTTGGATTGATGATTCCTGTCTCGGTAGTCTTCTCTAAGGAAAACAGTATCATTTAGCTGTGTTGTTGTGGATACTTATCCTTTGGCATCATCATCTTTTTTTTTTTATTTATGTATGTGTTTATTTTTATATTTAGATACATGTATATATATTTTTTTCACGTATATGTATGAACGTGATGAGACTTCAGCTAGTGTACCTCCTCGTGGTTAGTCTTGGGAAACTTTCACTTTGGAAACTTTTTTTGTTTCCTTATTGTAAAGGCCAAAGCACTAGTAACTTTTTTTTTAAAAAAATAATAATAACAAATGTTTTTCAAAAAGTCTTTAATCTCTTTGACATATAGTATTGTGGTTTTATATTTTATTTAGTCACAACCGCTCTCAGATATTGGGGCGGTCAAAGGGAGCTGTTATTCTGGTGACCTTAAACTCGTACAAGATAAAGCTCTATTTTTTTGGTTTTTTTTAAAAAGTAATCTCTTTTGCCCCATCCTATTCTCCCAGGAACTTTATATCCTTTTAAACTACTTTTATTTGTTAGTTATAATTGAATTCGATAGTCAAGCACAAGGTAGATATAAACCCCAATTGATTTTTCCAAGTGAAAAAAAGTGTCAATTGGACTTCAAACTTATGATCAAATGAGGTTGAAACAAGTGGGTTGTTTCTTTTTAAAAAAAACTGTATGAGTGATTGACTCAAGTTGGTATGACTTGAGTCAGGGAAGCTAATTTAGGTGTAACAATAATTGGCTTTGCTTTAATACAGCATGTTAGATATTAAACATTGGACAGCGTTAACCTCAAAACTAAGAGTCTTCGTTATATACTTTTGAATCATTAACATGGTTCAATAGTAAGTTTATTTATAAAGAAATATATTTCCTCAACTGCTTTTAAGAGAGCAGTCAATTAACATGATCTACCGCGCGAAGGCAAAAACGTAACAGATCCCCCCC
The DNA here is from genome assembly GCA_025677825.1 of Helicostylum pulchrum. Lineage (NCBI taxonomy): Eukaryota > Fungi > Mucoromycota > Mucoromycetes > Mucorales > Mucoraceae > Helicostylum > Helicostylum pulchrum. The sequence continues at coordinate 130,455 of JAIXMO010000038.1, read as the reverse complement.
CCCAAAAAAAAAGTAAAGAAAAAAAAGTTTGCGTCTACAGAGAGGGAGTTGGCAAGTATTCCAACATACACCAGTCTGTATGTCCACTCGTCTTAAAGCTATTTAATGAGAAAGTAAGCAGTATCCTGCTATAGTACATCTTTCGTCTTTTAGCTTTTTGATACCGTTGTTAATCAATAGAAAATAGTGTGGTAAAGTGTAAAAAGAGAATTATAAGGTAATAATATGAAAAATGAGCACCAATTTCTGTTTTATAAATAGAACGACTTAAGAAATAAAGTAAAATAAAAGATAAAGGTAAAAAGTACAATAGAAAGTAGGATCCGTAACTGGTATCCTCTTAAACTTTATATGATTAATTTAACGCAGCTACAACCAGTTCTAGTTGAATAAACTGGTTTGAAAAATTATAATTGAGTTATAAATGCTAATTTAGCTGGCATTATGCTGTTAAGCCATATAGAAAGAAGCGTCAACATAAAAGATGTTGCTAGATGCCTTAAAACAAACTGTCAAACAGCGCCTTTTTTATGTTTTACTTTATCCAATTAAAATTGATCGGTGTTGGGTGATGTAAGCTCTTTTTTTTTCTTTGAAATAATAACTTTTCCTCATTTACAGGATCAATAAATAATATGACACAAGCTATCATTTCACTTCTTTCAGGCCAATCACCCATCTGCTTACCGATCAACCAAAACAACAACACGACAGAATTATTGAAACAACAATTATGTTCCATCACGTCGATTCCAGTGCAAGATCAAGTATTATGTACTATGGGTGGCAAGATATTAACTAGTGACGATACGTTTGATTTGGATGGATCCGTTTTACAATTCAATATGTCTGCTAGACTTTTAGGTGGTAAAGGTGGTTTCGGATCTATGCTTCGTGCTCAAGGTGGTAGAATGAATGCTCAAAAGACGACTAACTTTGAAGCATGTAGAGATTTACAAGGCCGAAGAATTCGAACAGTAAATGATGCTAAAAAGTAAGCTTAACACTATAAAGTATTTTTTTTTTTTGCATAATATTAACAATTTATATGTTAATTAGATTACAAGAAGAATTGGATGCTGTTCCAGAAAGAGAAGCAGAAAAAAGAGAGAAATTAAAGAGAAAGATTGAGGATGCGCTTAAAGAAAGAGAACCTGTTAAACATTTATTTGATGACAACAAATTCTTGGAAGATAGAGAAGAAATTGTTGAAAATGTAAAGTCTGCAGTAAGCGATGCAGTTAAACGTCAAAAGGTTACACATAAACCTGTCGCTACTACATCCGCAAGTTTATTTGATGATGATTTATCATCGGATGAAGATGAGGAAGACGATGAAGAAGAAGAAGAAGAAGTAGAAAAGGAGGAAGAAAAGCCAGTTACTAAGACAAAGGGTAAGGGTAAAGCCAAATAAGCTTACTTACATAATTTGCACACATATCACCTTTTAATTTGCAGTACAAGGAAACAATAAAACCTGGATTTATTCCATTATGGATAGAATCCAAAATAGATTATTTTATTTTATTTTTCATTGTCTGTAATGTTGCACGAATTAATGCCTAAATGTTGTTTTCTTTTATTCATGTTCTCGGATGTGGTAAATGCTCGCTTAGAAATTAACCGGCATGCACGTATAAAAGGCTATTCCAATACCCGTATCAAAAATACATCTTTTATTATTTTCTGCGCAGTACTGTATTTCCGCCGTCAATTGGTCACTTTTCTGAACTTCAATTGGCTACTTAATAAATTTATTGTGTGAGCAACAAGTTGGGATCAAATAGGTTCTTTATTCAAGCACTTATCAAATAAGTTTACAGAATGTTGAACACAATTTTTAAGATACTGAAGAGGGACTTCTTCACAAGACTCTATTATTCTACTAATCAGAGTTTCTGTATCTTTCAATGCATGACGTTTAACATTTGACTTAACAATAGCCCAAAAATCTTCAATAGGATTAAGCTCAGGCGAATAAGGGGGAAGGTAAACAGGAACATAACCGCGTTTTTCGATTAAAGAATCAATCAAAGCAGGAACATGTATAGGAGCATTGTCCATAACAATATGATACCCTTGCATATCTGGAAATGTGTCCATAATATCCATTGTGTCAACAATGAAGTGCATATAGTGGGCACCAGTAGTTCCATTAGGCACTGACACTTTATCACCTGGTGCCTTACGCTTAGTCGCTCCAACTACCTTTCTTCTCTTTAAGTTGCCCGGTTCTCTCATGGACACATTTAATACGCCTGCGGAAGAGATAGCTCCCAATACTGTATGAGATACAGCTCTCCCTGAGGGCGTTTCTACGACAGCAGGCTCACCAACAGCTGACCAAGCTCTTCCACGGGTCATATTTATGTCGAATCCCGACTCATCTAAAAACACACAGTTTTGAGAGTAAATCATCCCCTTCTCTTGCCACTCATTCGCCCAAACAGCCCGTTTTGCGATGACAACAGTGTTATATACGGATAAACATTTGTTAGGTAATGATTTCAGGACGAGATTGGATTAAGAATAAATAGCTCAAGATGTGACCAAGGGATACAGATCGATAAGAATGGATTGAGATAGAAGACCTTACAAAGATTGATAAGCTGGAATAGCTATAAATATATCGTTGGGGTAAATATCTTCCAACCATTCTTACAACAAGGGAGCCCGAGGTTACAACGCGTAGTTTAGATCCAGGTTATTTTTATAACATATAGCTTTTTACGTTGTCCGACATAGCTGTCAGAAACTATAAAAGCATAGACCCTTTTAAATCAATAAAGAAAACATACTTATTTGGACCTGTTAATTATTACTCTTTATTTACTTCTCCATTTATTCCGAATTTAACAAACAGGACTATTTCTTTTGGTCCGGTGCCTAGAGATTACTTTGATGGAGAGATTGCATTCATCTCTCATGAACTCGGTTACCCTGGTTTTTTTAATTTGAAGATCTGCGAAGTTTTGTGTCAGACTGTTGACAGCATCTTCAATAGTTGCTCTTTTGTTCTCATCGAAAAAACTGGTCAAGTGATCTTTATTTCTGTCCTCTAGTTGACTCACAGGGCGAGAAGAAACGAGGTTTGTTAACTTGTGAGGTACTTATTCTTCAGGATTTTGTAGATACTTCTGCTTCCATTTTCGTGCAGTATGCTGATTGACGTTGGCAGCCTCCGCAGCTTTCTTGTGTTTCATACCCTTTTGAAAAACGAAATAAAGATACAGTAGCCAATCCTTTTCTGTATATATGTTGTATTCACTTTCTCTTTCTTTTTTGGCTGCTGTTTCCTTCATGTCAACATCAACCTCTTCGATTGAGTGCAATTCCGAATAAGTGTTGTTTTTAATAAGATTCTTGAGATCAGTTACTTTTTTGAGACGAAATGAAGGGGCTACGTCATAAGCTGCTGCATTATTGCCCTTATCGTCAAATATATTTCCTCTTCCATCTTCGCGATAAAAAGCTATGTTAGAATCCATACTTAAGTTAAAAAAACAGCGTAAAAAGTCGCGATAAACAGTTAACACGATCAATTTATTAAGTGGCCAATTGTGGCTAAAAAAAAGTGACCAATTGACGGCGGAAATACAGTAGGTCATGCGCGCACCCATTTTGTATAAAATTAAGCAATATGAATGTTGTTGAATGTATAAGTATACACTTTTGTTTATTATATTCCAAATACGATTAGAGTGTAAGTATCAGATGTACTCCCCCTATCGCATCATCATCTCTATTAATGATACCATTATGATAATATGTATACATATATATTTTAGATGAGTGGTATTAGCTAGCGTTGATCTCAATTATAATTATTTTGCGGGGTAAAAAAAAGGGTGTTTACATTTAACCGTTGTCAAAATATATAGATATTTGAGTGTATTTATTTTTATCTGTTTGAACACCAATGACCATTTGGTTAAAAATATTATTTTTATCTGCGTCCAATCAATTCTATCCATGTATCACAGTTAGTATCTGGGTAAATCAGTAATGATACATTTATTACGTGTTTGTTTCTCTCTTTTCATAATTGCGTGTATACGCCCTATTATGGAAATTACCATTGGGACGATAATGATCCAAATGGGTAATTAAGGAATTTAAGCACCATTTCAAGCATATCTTAATCCCATGTTCTTACAAGCCTGATGTTATCTCGTTTCGATGTGGGATAAGTAAAACAAACAAAAACACTTGTAATCAAAAACAGAAGAAATAAAAAAACACGTTTAATTTGAACCAAATTGAAAATTTAGAAATTGCAGTGAAAAAAAAAAGGTATTCTTTTACAAGTTACAAGTAATAATGCTCATTCTATCATAGTTACTCTCTCTATCTCTATCTCTATCTATTTCACTCCCCAGTTTTTGTTTTCACAAGCAAATGTGTCCTACAATGTATTTATACCTTGAGCCACAAAGAACGACGCGATCTGTCACCTTGGTTTGAAAACTAAAACCGATCGTACGGTCATTTGGAATTACTAATAAAATTAAATCGCATAAAGTGCTCAAAAAAGTGATTACCTACACATAAAAAGTAAACGGCAGCAAATAGATAAACCGATTTATTTCTTAGTATTTACTACTAACTAAAGTCAGCATCTCTTTCGATACACCCAAAAGAGTGACTCAACTCAGAATAAAGACGGAAGCATTATCACTTATAAAACCAGTGATAGCTGTTACCCGGAAGTAAAAAAAAAGTAAATACAATTAGTAAAAAAAGGAAAACTTCCATTTGGTATTTTGTTTCCCGCCCCTTTTGGCCTTTTTTATTTACGTAACATGTCCCCCCCCCCAAAAAAAACGAAGAGAGCTAAACGATAGGATCTGCTCATGTTGTGCAATCATGCTTACATCGTACTGTTTATTTTCCATGCTTTTTTCGTGAATGAACACGGGGTTCGAAAGAGAAAAATCTTTCACATGAAATACGAACCAAATGTTTTTTTTGCTGTTAAGCTTGGAATAAAACACACAAATACACATGAATATTAAAAACTATTGACCATGCGTCGTGTTTTATAATACAATTTACTTCTTTTTTGGTTTAAATTGATCATCAGCCTTGTTTGTTTATCTTGTTGTGTCATCGATTAAAAAAAAGGGAGGACTGAGTCATGCTTACTACAGATGACGCTGGAACGGATCTTGGTTTTTTGCTTTTCTCCCCTTTTTCTTCTGAGTTCGTAATATACAGGGTGGTGGTATTGCTTACTGCTGAAAAAAAACTTTTTTCTATTGCAGTGTTTATTGTCTTCTTGTCATCTATATTGCCCTACGTTACATGTATCAGTTTCACAACCTAGTTATGGTGTCATAATTATTCAGCAATAATGAATACTATAACATTAAGTGACAAGGCCTGTATATTATATCTTACCCGTTCCTATCCTCAAGTATCCCGCGCACCCCGAGACTGACAGTGCATATTTTATATATATACGCAAGCCTACTGTATAGTGGGATCTTTGTGTAATACCCCCCCCCCAAGTGGCTTTTTTTGAATAAAAAAAAATCTTCCAAAACCCCCACAGAAAAAAAAAATAGATGACGGTAACCGGGACGAACTTGTGCATAACGATAAAGTATACGGGTTAGTAATAAACTTTTACATCTCTATGGTAACTGTGTATCCTTCCTTCACAACCTGTTATCCTGGCCACTGATTTACAGGTACACGGTAAAATATAGAAAGAAGAAGAGTTCTTGACAACGACGGGCTTATTAGAAGCCGCGGGGTAAAGAAAATGAACCTCAGATTTTTTTTCTTTTAAAAAAAAAGTCTATTATAAAAGAATAAAAAAAAAAATTTAATGCACGGGTTATATCCGCTTGTATAATATAAATGTGTATTTACTTTAGAACAATGAAATAGGGAAATCTTATTGTGCATTTATTTTTATCCGAGTTTCTCCAAATTATTTGTGGCAAAAAAAAAAAAAAACTTTTTTTGGCTGAATCCTAAGTATGTTCGCTTCACCGATTTCAACCGGGCTCGTACAACAAGAGAAAAATTTTTTATTGCGCCATGATTGGGGCAATTTTAGTATTTTCGGAGTTGATCGAAGTTTATTATAAAAAAAAAAAATTATTAATTATATTAATAGTGGAAATACTTTTTTGGGTTTTGGGGGAAATTTATATATAAATATGTATATGTATGTACAAAAGGGGGGAGAGGATGGATGAGGAAAAAAATTACAATAAGAAAAAAAAAGTTATTTAAATTATATACAAAAAAAGTTGGTTTGGTATATATGTTTGTTTTTTTCTTAGTAAAGGATACCGTCTTCATTTGCTTTTGGTAAGGCATCCATTCTTTTTTGGAGTTTGAGTAACTTTTGAGCCATAGAAGATTGAAGACCTTCACGTGTCAAAGGATCATTGGTATGGGCAAGCAATTGCATGAAAGCATTTGCGCAATCATCAAGTGCTTCACGTGCAGTAACAAGATCTCCTGAGTAATATGATGATCCCTGAGAATCCTCAGCGTAATTAATCTATAAGAGAATGAGTTAGTACTAAATAAAGAAATGTTTTGTAAAAAAAAAGAATTTACCTCGTCAACTGCCAACAAGTATAATGATTGTAATTTTTCAATTTCTTTACAGTAATCGTATGAAGATTGAATAGGCGGTGTAGTTGATGGTGAATGTTCTTCAGAAGATAAATTCCCAGAACTTCTTCTTCGTAAGAAAGGAATGACTTGTCGAAATTTATCAGCCATAGTAATAGTTGAATCACAGGTACCAACAGACATTGCGTCGCTGTGCTTTCTACGCTTTTGTTGATTATTATTATATTCTGAGCTACTGCGTCGTCTGGTTTGATTTAATCGATGCTCGTTATTTGGTGCAATTTTTGTAATAAATGTATTCCACTTTGATTTGAATACAGTTGAATTAGGCATTGTTTTAATTTGCATTATTAAATTATGGTATATTATGTGGAAACAGTTAAAAAAAAAAGATAATTGATAAAAGAAAAAAAGGAAAAAAAAATAGTAAAAATACAAGGTGTATTTATATTGAATGGAGTTTATCGGAGGCAGAACTAAATCGGAAACAAAAAAAAAGCTGTGTTACATTGGATATAGTAAGATTCCAAGTGTCAAACCAATAATAAGACATTCGGAGAGGAAATAAAATTTTGCATTTATGCGCATGAAAACAGGTGTAGTAAAATAAACAGCCAGGTCCCCCCATAAACTTTCTTTAAATCTCAGTTTCATTTTCGTTTCATGACAAAAGAGAGAAAGAAAGCCTACTTGTCTAGATATAGTCATATACGAAAACAATAATAAATGTATATTGTTTATACTGCTCTATTACGTTACAGCCTGTATATACTAATAACAAAATAAATAACAATAATAAAAAACAAACTTTTTTTTTTTCTAGCTTGCAAAAAGAGAAAAAAAGAATTTTTTATTCGGCTTATATTATATCCCAGCCTTTTATAAACCCCATTTTTTCAAAAGTATAGAAACACCAGAAAAAAAGTAATGATGATAAAGATTGAAGAAAGTGATAGTTTGTTACCAGTAGAGGTTGCAGTAGGCGAAGGTTTTTGACCATGATTTGTATTACTATCATCACATACAGACCTCGATTTAGGTGTTTTTACATTGCCATCCGTTGTATAATTTGTTTTAGTAAGAACGGTAGAATAACCTATAGAATCTAGAATACGCAATATACCAGGGCCGATGGGAGATCGGTAATCTTCTTCTATAATTGTATTATTTGAGGCAGTGGTATTATATTTAATGATCGGAATTGCATCATAGAAATTCTTTACTAATTCTTCCAAAGTTTTCCCATGATGGTATTGTTGAGTCATCAAGAAATCAGGTGTTTTAGCATATTGATCATCTAGGTGTGAAATCATTAACCCAGGTCTATTTAACGTTGGATCAATTTGTTCAAAAGATGACCGTTCAAACAAATCACCACCCGTTAGTAATGTGATGTTTCGATATGTTTGATTCAAGTATGGAATCAAGTTATAGCTGCTATCTGCAACTGTAGGGGGCTCAAACTGAAAACGTACTGTCTCTGGTTGAGACATACTGATCCATAATCTATGCGCTGTAGTTGACTGATTAGCTGCATTAAATGATTTAATAAAGTTAACAATAAATGCATTATTATTCTGCACACAAAAATCTTGCATTTCAAATGCTAAATCAGACAGTGGAGATACATGAGTTACATTTAATTTGGTATCTAAATTCACCAAATATTTATCAAAAATCATGGTGGGTTGAAATCCAGTAACATACGCTGGCCCTGTATCTTGGTTAATATACCAATAAGGCCCTGGCGTTACTAACTGTAATTCCAGTGGATCAATAATACCTTCGATAAGTGTACGAAATGGTGAAGCATCTGTCCAAAAATAAGCTGCCCAAGAACTAAGAAATCCTAAACCATGTAATAATTCATGTAAAACAACATAACGAAAGTCAACTTGGTGAGATTGAATATGATTAGCACTAGTAGTACTAATATTACTACTACCGCTATCATTCTTTATGTACAAAATTTTTGTTTTTCGTGTTTTTTAATAAATTATATACAGTTTAAAATATCTACATAGTAAAATCAACTTACAAAAAACCAAAAATTTCCATTACGAGGAGTACCGGTGCCATTCCAACCATCTTTTGTTTCTTGTTCAAAATCAATACCATTTAAGTAAACATCGTGGTTAATTTCTATTTCAATATCATACTTTGCCCAAACAGATGTACTACTATATGGCGCTAGTTGTTTCGCTAGGGCCTGAGGATACACGTAATTAAGATCCGCTCCGTCTTCAAACGGTAATGTAAACTAAAATAGGAATGCTAAATAAGTTACCTTTTTTTTTTTATGCAATAAATTTAAAGTTACCTGGGATGTGGGTGTACCCCATCCAAGTGTATCATTTGCACACGTCTTATCACAAAAACTATAATAGCTCACTTTTATTCTGTAATTTAATTATTAGTCACATCTACAGACACACACACACATATATATATATATATAAATTACTTACAGTAAACTATTTTTGATATTAATCACTCGCGTAAATTCATCAATCGCTGCTCCTACTGCTCGACTCACTTTACTGCAAAATACATCATCTGCTCGGCATTCAAGATCATATTGTACAAGTGGATCGGATGTATTGGTATATTGTATAGTTGTATTAGATGAGGTTGTATTAATAAAAATGGACGGGGTGGGTGTACTAACCGATGTTAGTATACTAAGAGGTAACGTTGCTGTCGGTGTATAGAATGTAGAAGTAGTAACATCTACTAGTAAGGAGTCGGAAGGAGAATAAGTTTCTGTAAAAAGGGTTGTTTCTGTTAAAGGATCAGCTATTGAAACAACCACTTCATCAGTGGCGGATGGCGTTGTATATGATTCAACCCACGAATCTGCGATCGGTTCAATGGTTTCTATCATTGTTGTATGTTTTGTCTTTGAACCAGTTGACCGCTTATGAGATTTTTTAGTTGTGGTTGTAATAGTCGTTGTACTGGTAATGGTTTCTTTGGTATGCAAAGTAGGTCTAATAAACTTTGTATGCGTTGTGGTATAATCCATATCAAAACTATCTACGGTTGAATCCTCATTATAATCGTCAACGGATGGTGATTGCATTGGATCGAGATTAGGTGCATTATGAAAATAGTCGAATTGTACAAGCTCAATCTCGTCTGCCTTTGTCTGCAGTATTGCTAAAAATATTAAAAGTAATACATGCAAAACTACACTCCGAATGTTACTTCGTGTAATGTTCATATCACCGATTTGTGTATTTGTGATAAATCAAAGAAAGAAAAGCTTAGTAACAAATGATTCGATTATCTTCGGCCGTTAAAATGTTATGACGCAGTGGGGGATGTATGTTGGGGGGCTTTCTCATTTTAAGATATAATTCTAATTTATTGCATGTATTACTTTTTTTTTTTGATCCGCACTTCAAAAAGAGCTATTCGAATACTTTTGTCCACTCATAAATACCATTTGCGTTTAGAGAAAAAAAAACATGTAGTCGCTATTCGTTTTTTATTCAGATTCCATTCAGTTAAAAATAGACATTTAAGGAGTACAAAAAAGAAAAACTATACATTTTCTCTTGCAAAAAAAAAACAGATGAAGCGCTTTTTTAATTCCTGTTCAATTGACCCCCTTCCTTCTTCTTTTCTGTCAAACGATGGGGGAGGGGTTTGTTTTAAAAAGAACATCTCTAGTAGATTCATTTATTGAAGCGCTAAAAAGAAAACAGAAAGGTAGAGTAGTGGACTGTATTAAAGTGCAACATGAGATCAAGTAAACCCTCTTTTGCGATAAAAACACTAATTCAGCCCTACATTTTGACGTGGTACGTTTTATCGTCCGACGACTACGAAAAAAGCTGGTATTGGCCAAGTGTTGGGTTTCCATGGGTACCTTGATTTTATTCTAATACATTACATCTTAGTGAAACTCGACCTAAACATATATATTTATCTGCATTTGTTTCTAGTACCTAATGTACCTAGAAAGATCAGTATAGGCGACCTTGATGAAATCTTTGCAGCCTCGCTTATATGTAGCAGCGTAAAAAGAATTCAGCCACTTTCTATAGTATCACCAAAGCGAAAGATTTTAGACGAGGGAACCCATGCTGAATGAAGCAATCAGCAGGGATGTATTATTAAACGGCTACCGAGTAATATAAAAGGTTAAGCAAACCTTGATATGTTATAAGAAACCTATTGCTTTTTGATCCTAGCAAATTCTTTTTTGGATCCTGAGAATTCAGTAATTTAGTTACCAAGGTTTCTCCTGTCTGTATTTGTAGCTGAATAAAGGATTCTGTTTGGTTTTTACCTGGGTTACACTGTCAAATAAAACATACACTACATAATTAGCTACTTTTGGCGAAAATAAGGTGGGAAGCCCAAAAAAAAAAAGAAGTTTTGCATATATGTGGGAAACTAATGCAATTTTTTTTAAAATATTACCTTATTTAAACGAAGGTACTTGTGATTTAACCAGCATAATAAGATCTAGATCAAACATTATTATTCTTATTATTTGTCATCTATGATGTTACTGATCATTTTTTTTTCAAGTATACCGTAATGTCATCAGAACAATAGAGTCATTGTTCACAAATATGATACTCTGTTTACGAGAAATTTCCCACGCATACTCATTTCATTCTGAATTGGTGATACTATAGTAATCCAGTGTTACAACAGAAACTTCTTACTCGACTAAATACAACCTATATGACATACGTGTAAGCATTACGTTTTAAGTATTAAAGTAATAGTTTCCAGATAGTTCTAGCAAAAAAAAAAATTTACTGTGCAAAATTATAATATCCGTGAAAATTCGTTAACCGTTTGTTTCCTATGGAATTCTTTAATAAATGTGTGTACCCATTGGATTCGGTAGAGTCTGTATTATGTCAGCAAAATCCCGCGGCCATGAATAACTTCCTTGTATTTTTAGCTCTCCTCTTCCCCTCCCCCCTTTTTTTATTATTATTATATAACACAAGGATAAATACACGCCTTGTCCGCTCCGTGGAATTACACATTCATGTGTTTGAGAATGACCGTTAGTTTTACCCGGGAGTGCAAACATGACAATATACAATCCTATATTCACGTATCTACATCATGTATTATTCACTGACGAACAATTAATTTAAAATTATACCTTTTTGAATCACCAAGTTTTTGTTTAATCCTGTATAACGCAAAACTCGAATTAGTACTGAAAGGGTAAGGTTGTTTTTGTGAACAATACGTTCGGTATTATAATTCAAATACCCTGTCAACTTTTTTTTTTAAAAAAAAAATTGCTTGTATCACATATTTGAGATTATTATTTAGTTTTAAACAGAATTTCCCGTAAATACGGATTTTAGACTGGTAAATTAGTTATATTATTTAATTAGTAATTTGGGTGCCTTTTTTTTTTTCAAACGACTACAGATTTTTTTTTATTATTGAATTCAAATGCTTATTCAAATTAAGGTTACGACTCTAACCGGACCCTTTTTTCTCCAAAAGCGCTACCAATTGATTTGGAGCTTTAAGAGTAAAGTTTCGGTGCAGCGGGGGAGAAAAAAAAACTTGGGGGGTGGGGATAGAAGAGACTACTGGGTGGAGATTTAACGATGGATAATGATTTCAACCCATTTCTGCATTAATGGGATGATGTACTAAACATTTTAAAATTATGCAGTTTAACACTAAAAAAAAAGATCGTTCAAAGATAATAAAATTTTCTAAGCCCTCTGTCAGATCCATCGTACCTTGAAACATTAAAGATCAAACGCTTCTACGATACGCGTCCATTTTTTTATTAAAAAAGAACAGCATACGACTAATAAATATATAAAGCTAATTATCCTTGAAAAAAAAAAGAAGAGAGAAACCACTCTAATCAACACTAATAGTAATGCGATCTCGATGCCACGTTGTCCGTTTGAAATATCCTTAGCAAATCTATTATTTTCTGTACTAATTCACATATTTAATTTACCCTGTAATTAGTAAGTATAATTCCTTTTTTAATTTAAAGTTACAGTAGTATACTTTTCAACGATACATATTACAAATCAAATATCCTGGTTTTTTACTCCAAACGGAGTTCTTGTTTTAAAAAATTGCTAGAGCTGTCGATAGATAGGAAAGTATCATAAAAAAGAAAGAGAGGCAGACCATTATATATATATATATAAAACTATGATTGGCCTCCCTTATTGTTTCAGTTAAAAGCTTTTCAGATCCTGTGCTGCTTTCCCCACAATCCGAAAGCGATATAGTCATTGGTCCCAATTTGGCATGAGCTGTTACCACTGTCTATAATAGCGGTGTTAAAGCGGGGCAGAACTTCCACTCTTTAAATCGAGCGAACTTTTAAATCAAATACTGCTAAATCGAGCGGCAACTGTATTATGGTGCATAAAGATATAACGACATTGGGGTGTACTTCATATGCGCAGACAGAAACGAAGTGGCTATAATGACTTCATATTGATTTAACTTAAAACGAATTTATAAGTGTACGTTTTAGGAAATTTATCACTGTAAATAAAATGCTAAAAATAAAACTGATATTTATATAGAGAGACAATCTATATCCAATAAAGTGAACACTAAGATACTTGAAGTCCTAAGCTTGTTAATTCATTTAGGTACATCTGTATATTTTTCATCGAGATAAGTTAAAAACAATTGACCAATTTTGGGCTGATTATGTTAATCTATACTTAGTTATATTTTAAAAGGAAATGTAATTTAACGACGTAATATAAGCATTTCAGTTTATTTCTTTCAACTTTTTACAGCCCTCATGTGCTCAGAAGGCACGACCATCACCAGGATCAAGGCCAGAAGTAAGTCCAGGAGCAATACCAGTATCATCATCAAAACCAGCAGCTGGATCATAACCATCATCAAAACCGGTATCAGGACTGGCTTCGTCATTTGGTCTACTTGCCGTAGACTAAGAAGACGAAGATGCCAATCTTGTTTGCTCGGTTGAAGAGTCCTATAATAAAAGCTTTCGTTAATTTTATCACGTTAATAATTTTTTTATTTTTTCAACTTACATAATGTCCTTTCTGTCCTCCTTACGAGGCTTCTTTTATATAAATCCCTTTCAAGTTCTCGCAAATAGAGATACGTTTATCTAAATACGCGTAGTAAAATGAGGCTGCCTCCGACTCAGTATTGAAGGTTACGAGACAATGACTGTAAAAAAGGATTAAGTTGAAGGCGTAATAATCAACAGAGTATAGTAGTACTTACCCAGCACGAAGCTCCCTTTTTTGTACTGTTTTACAGGAAAAGGGCGTACGGCGATTTATGATTATTTTGACTTCTTCAGAGCTCTTGTTGCGCAGAGCGCTACCACCAAGAAAGACTTTTAGACTCAACGGGTTATGTAACTCTCTTGGCATTTATTATTAGAAATAAAAGAAAGATAATTTGACAGATCTCATGGCGGTCTTGTGCTAGCTTTTACCCCGCAGTTGTTTTAGCAAGAACTGTATCCTTTTGCACAAAGATAGGGAGAACGGAAATACTAAAAAAAACTAAAGAAAAATAAATAAATATGAATTCCTTTAATAAACGCACATAAAAACTTACTGATGGACGTATGCATTGTAATAAAGATAAAGAGGATTTATTTTTAAAAAAAAGATGGAATAAATACCACTTAGGTTGATCTATTTAATCATTTTTTTTATATAAAGCGTGTAACAAAAAAAGCGAATTGGATACTGCAAAGTTGGGCATTAGCAAATCTTTTCACCTTATAGCACATGCATATAATGTGTAAATGCCCGAAAAAGAGACGGCATAAGAAGAAGAATTTTACATTCTCAGTATGACACTTACTTTTTTGCCATTCAAGCGGTAAAAAGGGAATTTCTTAATCCTACCTCTATAGCGAAAGTTCGGGAGGGGGGGGGGGGGCTCTTCTAGACTGTTTCAAAAGATTTTATATTTTATTAAAAAGTAGCCAAAAACGTTTGATAAAGTCTTATTCGAAAAAAAAAAGAATAAATATACTTATGCTTTTTCAAATGAATGATAATATAGTATTTTGGTATACAGCTATGTGTCATTTTAATACATAGCTCTGTACTATTCCAATTGGCAACAATAAAAGCCTTAAATGCTTGTAATTTTTGAGCTCTTGCAGAAAACCGTAAACAACATATTTTCTCGTGTATTAGCAATGATGAATTGTATCATTTTAAATAGTTCTCGCACTCGCGTGGTTTTAAGTGAATGTTTAGGCGTTACTTTTAAAAAATGTCATTTTAACGGTGATCGAAATAAGGTGTTTTCGTTGTATTATTACAAGCCAGAAAATGATTATTTTTCCCAGGTTACTTAGTAAACGTTAGTATTTAAGATGTTGTCTTCAATATCGAATATTGAAAACTGCTTGCTGTTTTATATTTTTCTCGATTTTTTCTACTTTTTTTTTCGGTTGATCATTTTCGATAATTTTGGGGACCAATCCTTTTTGAATTTTGGTGAACATTTCGAGATTACTCCAGATCTACTTTGCGTTTATTTGTGAAAAAAATAATCATAATAGAGTTCTCGTTTTACTAAAATTCGAGTTAAGCGGACCTTACAATGTCGATTTCTTTAAAGTGCGATTTCTCACCCAGTTTTGGTTGTAGCTGTTTCATTTATCAATAAACAATAGACAGTTTTTAAATACCTATATTTGGTGTTATAACCGAACACGGTAACAAAAAACTACATTTTATGTAATCACATAAACTAAGGGATTATAAAGCAAGGTGGCACAAAAGAGGATTTTTTTCCAGAAAAAAGTTTAAACAGTAATTACCCTTTCAATTTTTGCAATAAAAGTATCATTTCAAATGGATTGGAAGCGCCTAAAAGATCATGACACCCTGCTCTTTTTTTTCACGAAGAGAGGCAAATCATATTTAGAGTAATCGCAAAAAAATTATAATCTTTTGCCAGATTCATAAGTAATGTAGTTAAAAGTAAATAGTTTTAGGAATGCTTACCGAGCATATTATAAAAATAATGTCAATAAAAAAAGGAGAAATGTGAGAGATGCGAGAGAGATATGAGCGGTTTTATTTAAATAAACACATTTACTGTGTTAATACCAGACACAATTTTGACTATATCTTCAATTGAAGCTAATATCCAAAGGACAGTAACGTAAGTACAATGTTGCAAGCGGCAGATAATATTAAGAAAAAAAAAAACGAATTTGTCTCTTTGATTGAGTTTTAAAATAGGGGACGCTGTGTTTAAATTAAGGTACAACAAAAGAAAATGTAAGCGTCAATTACAGAGTAAGACATCAAGAAATAATCACAGGGTTTGTTACCAAAGGCTTGCATTGTAAAAAGAAGATAATGTCTACTCTAATTCACATTAAACGTAAACATGGCCTTAACGTTTTTACTCTTCTAATAACCCATCCACAATATTCTTAATAAACCTTACTGTTCTTTCTACAGCAGAATATAATACGTTTGACTCATTTGGTTTAGCCTTTAATTCAATACTTGACAGTTAATGATTATGCAATGCATGCTTGTGCTGGACCATTATTTTCTTTTCTTTTATTTGAAGAATAAAAATAAAGTGTGGTTCTCTCGGGTTCGACTTCTGTATTTATACGAAATAACTTCAACCTCTCTTTCTGCTTCCTACAGATGGCGATATAGAGACGCGGATTGAGGATGTAAACCCACAAACCACCTCTCCGGAAAAAAGACACCCCGGGTGAGTCAAACTGCAGACTCACAAAGAGAAAAGATTACAAAGTGTACAAATAGTACCATAAGCACTACCGCTACAAAAAAAAAAGACTTGATTTGAGTCCCCAAAACTGTAATAGTAGCTAGTAAATTTGGCTAGTTACCTTTTTAGCTACTTGCACTTTTTTATTTTTAAATTTGGTGTCACGTTACCTTTTTAATTTTAAGCGTGGCGTTGCCTACTTTTCTCGCTCTCGAACGTTGACGGGAATTAAAACGTTCAAATGTATATGATACATACAACCGTATTTTATTTAACAAATACCAGTAGAGTATATCCCTCTTGGCTTTCAAATCAGTGATGGTATAATCTTAGTGTATTATTATTTACCATCTCATAACTATAAACATAAAGACGTTGGAATAGTAACCTCGAGTGTATACATGATGTATGGGAGAGAAAAACCTACCTTACTAGTAGGCAGAAAATTATACCTGTCATTCATTTCAGAAAAAAAAAAGAACCGTTTTCGGGAAGACACCTACTAGTCGCCCATCAGATACCTTGATATTCCCTCAGAAACACAACTCGAAAGAACGATAAAAAAAAACTATAGGAATGGTTGATTCACACAAGTTTATTATACTGATAACGAAGAATAAATACGTGAAATGAGAGATTACATATAAAAGAATGTGTGCCAAATAAAGTTAATAAATGGCTATTAAACGAGGAATGAGCTTCTTTTGGGTCATAGTTGTGTATGTAGAACTACTGCTTTCAGAACAAAAGTTATCTGACCTAACTATGTACACAACTGTTACCCGAAAAAGAAACTTAAAAACAATTATCGAGATGCATGTGACATAAATTAACTAATACAAACAAAAAGCATCGCCGTCATTTGACATATCTGTAATTTACAAATGCTAAACAACATCCGAGTATTATAAGTAAGTAAAAATCAAAATTATATTCGACTGATATGTACATTTCGGAATATAATTTTACATTTTGCAACGTGATAATTTGTTTCTTTTAATAGACTTTGGAAACCGCATTGATGATGTATTGATCACACGCTTGCACACCAAGACTTATAATTCGCTAAATATGTCTATCTGACAGCATACCAGTTTTGTAAAACTTTCTATTCCGTACTATAGTAATCTAGTATAAAAACTAATAAAAGCAATACTTGTAGTAAATAGAAAATATTAAGTGATTTTTTGTTGTTGTTGTAATCACGTAATTGTTTTATAAATATGCATAGAATTCATTAGAACATATATGGAACTCGTTAGAACGTTTATTACTATGTCAATAACAATATGCAGACATGTATCTGTAGTTCCTTTTTGCTTTTCCTTATAAATATATGCCTTCTCCGCATCCGTGGAATTACATACTCATGTGCTGTAAAAATTATAATTGGTTTTACCGGGATGTACGAAAGTGACAGAGTAAACATGTGTCTTATCATATATAGAAGAGTATTTTTTTACATTACATAGTATATTAAGCAGTACAGTAGCTAATTTCAACATAAAAAAAAAGGGGCCAGACAAGGTGAAATGTACTGATGGAACAATATTAAAGGGAAAATACATCTTTGTATTATAATCTTTGAGAGTAAGTATAGTAACCATCATTTCGGATTGAACAAAAATAGTATATCCAACAATTTGGAACTAGCTGAGGAGAATTCATAAATCTACTAGAGACAGTTGGAGATGTTTATTTGAAATAAGGTTACGACACAAGCCGGACCCTTTTTCAAAGGCGATTGCAGCGGATTTTATTGGATTCTGTAAGTGATTCGGAGCAATTCGGTCTAGTTCGTTGGGAGTGTATTTGACAATGATTCCATTGATCTTTAAATCAACGTCCGTTTTGCATAATATAAATGATAGGTCATTTAACCCGGTAAAGTCGAAACAAAACGTATAGAAATATATATTTTTAACATGTTATACTTTGTTCTATTACGATCTGTATCGGTCTAGCTTCAATAATAAGAAAAGGAATGTGAATTTCCTCTCTATATTACTAGGTAATCAGTTTTAATTCTAATACTTTATGCGTCCTTTTAAAGTTTTGGCTTAGAGTTACTAGATACCTTGTCATTTTTTGACCGGCTCTTTTATTCCAGTCATAAGATGGCCGTTAAGTATTTTTTTAAAACAAAAAGATGAACATTATGCCGAAGTATCCAATAGCCAAAAAATGATTTGTATTTACTAATGATTGAATAAATTTATCGTCATCATGAATTATATATCACTGGTTTGAAAGTAAACGATTTATCATCTCGAACCACAGTCCTTTTTTCCCTCCTCTTTTAGTGTAAAAAAATTATGCAACTTGATTTGAGCTTCTATCGCCCCCTATACTACTTGCCATCTAGCAACCCTTAACATCTTGAAGAGTATATGCATGAACAGCAGAGTGCCTTTTTTTTTCTTTTGAAAAATTAAGGTTTTTGTGTAAAAAGCTTCTCCTTTTCTATTTATAAGAGGGAAATAACGGCTGTCAATAAAAAAATAAAAAACTAGTCATAAGGTACATTTTACTACAAATTACCTCTGAACTCGGTCACTTTAAATGTCTAATGTATAGATCGATGTATGCCACATCAAAACATCACAACGTACATATCATAAGATACAGAGAGAGAGAGAGAAAAAAAAAGTCACATCTTATTCGGCATATCTGCATTGTTTATAGACTTATCTCCTTGAATAAATAATTCGACAGATCTTTTTTTTTGTTCTTCTTTCTCTTTTTTTTTCTTGCAAGCACATACTCTTTTCTCCTCAATTGAATATTACCCCGTGCGCACGACTCCTCATTTATTATAATCTTGTCAGTATATAAAGGACTGGTGGCCAAGGAACTCTTTTTTTTTTATTTAAATCAACTATTTCTTTTTCCCTTTTTCTTTAAAAAAATAATATTTTTATGCGCTGGTAAGCATATAATGTCACAATTTTTATTATTACAAAAGTTTATTCCCAATGTGAAATTCCAATCAGTGATGGATCGATGTAACGATAGCCTATTTCAATGCTGGTCAAATATACACGAACTGTTATTTTGGATAGCATCAGTTATTATAAATCATTGGAGACTAAAAGAAGAAAATAGTAATACAATGGTGATGGATGGTAACTTTATATTTGGTACTCACGATAGTACATCCATCAATGAACAACAATCTTTAATTACCATCACCACCACTATCAAGCCTAAGAAATTAAACAAGGTACCATTAACAGTTGAAATCAAACCAACAACAATAAAAGAAAAGAAAATGATTGTGAAAAAGCAACCGTTATTTCTAGTAAAGAATCATATGTTGTCATGGAAGCAAAAGTTCAGCAATCGATCCCCAATAGCATATGAACAAGTTTCGCCAACCGTAAAAAGATCATTTTTGCGTCGTCTTAGTAGTGGCAATAATGTAATTTATAGTGACACCAATACAGCCAGTAATAGTAATAGTAAATCAGAACCACCTTCACCTACAGTGTCCATTTTAAAATCTATCTCCTTTAAATTAAAAAGACAGGATATAATGACAGAAGAAGTTATGCCAGTTGTAATTGAAAGTAATAGTACTAGATCACGTCTTTTTAAAAGAAAACCTTCAATGGATACTTTAAATTAGTATCATTTCACATGTTATACAGGATTTTCATAATGTTCGTGTCAATTTACCAAGAATAGCTGAAAAGAACTGACTCAATTTTGGTCCAAAAGGACGAGTTTAAATTATGTATTTTCCCTTATATTTTTCCTTTTTTTTTTTTTTTATTCTTTTTTTTTTTTTTAATATAACCACACACACACATTTTTTAATATATACAATTATTTTTAAAATATGCATCTGTAAGATGAAAAGAGACTTTCGAAAAATGAAAGAGATGCTAATTAGTATATACATGTATTGTTCTTTCAATGTAGTTACGTTAAGCATGCTACACTCATTAACAATTGTTATCCCGAGAAAGAAGGTGAAAAGGGACCTCGGTCTTCAGAATTGAGTTACCTAGTGTTTTATGCTAGTTCCAGGCCTGTAAAGCTTACCAAAGTTGGTTTGTTTTTGGAAAAGAAGGTGGAGCGTGATATTGCAAAAGGCAGAAAACAGTAAGATTTTTTTAATTAATGTTTATTTATTTATTTATACTGACATACACTTACAGAAATAATCAAGTTTCTTTGGAAATTATCAAGGCTTTAATTGAAGCTTGTCATCGTGATTTAAACTTGTTCTCTAAATATGTTGTCAAAATAATTGATTTAATGTTGGAAACCAAAGATATTGAAATTATAGACCTTGCTTGTCAAGTGGTAAAATACCTTCTAAAAAGCATGTTATACATCAATTAACTTTTTTTTTGTATGTACTAGTTTGTCGTATTTACCAATCATCATGACGGTTCTACATTGGGCGTAGATGCAGAACTCACAAGTGATTATGAGTTACTTTTAAAGAAATTTGCAGGATTTTGTGCCTTTGAAAATGCAGATGAAATTTTGAAATTACAGTAACGTATATTTCAGGGATAAATTCTCTGTTTACTATTACTAACATCACCCTTTTTGTTACAATAGAATGGTGTATATCGGTCAACGTGCTTTACAAGCTGCAGTTGCATCCGTCGCTCTTCAAGCTTCCAATTTTAAGGTACAATTAGACCTTATTTTATCTCCCCTTATTATTGCATTATCCAAATCCAAAAACCCTGCCAATGCATTAGCACAAAGGTAAATATATTATATACTGCTTGCACTGACAAAATGAAATAACAGCATTTTTTATAGTAATAATGAGGATATTGATATGCAACAATCAGCTATTGGACACGAAACATTAAACGCACATGATGTAGAAGTTTTAGCTGCCAAAACTACTTCACTTCTTTTTAGTAAAGCGAATGGAGCAGCTGTGAAATTATCATTGGGACCTATATTCACGTAACTCAAAAAAAAAAAAAAAGTTGTGTATATGCGTATTTGAACGTACACTAAAATTATGTGTTTTTTTTTGTGTATGTAGGTTTATGGATTCTGAAGAAAAATGGTGGCCATCTCATTTTTCAGTAGCCATGATGGAATTGGCTTTAGATTCACTTCAAGTAAAATTTCAACTGTGTATTATATGTATATATAATTGAAATTAACCTTTTTGTTTATTTATTTGTAGCCTCAATACCGTTACCTTCTAGTTTCTGAAGTATTACAGCAATTGGAAATCTCAACAAAATCAAGTGGATCAAACTATATTATGGAAAAGCACGCTTCACTTGTTTCTATTTTGGACACAATTCTTAATGCAAATATTCCCCTTGTTGGTATATCTGTACTCGAAGTACTCAATTCACTTTTCACACACTTGATCAAATCCGTACAAGAAGGTCACGGATTTAATGAGGATAAATCAGATTCATTGGAATATGCTATTCATCATGGATTGGTGCATAGTATTGGTGGTTTAGCCTCTCAAACATATTATTTAAATCAATTGAATGATATAACTGGTTATATTATTTCTAAATTGAGAGTGGGTAACAATGCGCTCGAGGTAGAAGGCTTGCCTATTATAGAATACAGAAGAGTGGTTCTCAAGTGTTTGGATCGTGTTACCATTTCCTCTTCTACTTCTGAAAAAGAAGCTCAAAAAGATGACACCGAAAGCAACGATGAAAATACTCCCGTTTATGTTAATTCTGTTACCATGGACGCTTGGGTACCTGCGCTAGGTTTATTGTTAGATCAATCTCCAGGTAATACAAAAAAAACGGATATATAACGGTAATAATCTAACATACAAATATAGAAACAAGAGTCGATTTTGCAGTAACTCTTGTACATTATTTGGAAGCTACTTCTGAAAACGAAATCGCTTTAGAGTAAGTTTTATTATGACACTTTTAGACATCTCTTTTTTTTCTAACACGTTTTCTTTTACTTTTTATAGGCCTTTCCCCAAGGTAAAACAAACAAAAAAAAAACGGTTTGGAGTACAAGGTATTAACGCATTTTTTTAATGGTAATATAGCATACATTGAACCAACATGGTGATATCCTACTGGTCAATGCGCTTCACCAATCTATTGTGGACTGGATCCAATTACCTAATATTGATGTACATGATGTAAATGCAGTCTACAAGATATTATCTGCATTAACTCGTAAATTTGGAGCTGATGGAACAATTAAGGCAGTACCCTTAGTATTCAAAATTCAATCCTTAGTCAAGACCGGAATGGTTAAGAACACAGCTCGCCAAAGAGCCGTCGCTGCTATTGTAGTAGAATGGCTTATCATGGTAGCTGAATTCTATCGTATTGATAGTTTAATTGAATATGCAACAGACTTGAAAAATGAACGTATCCGATTGAACGAATACTCTGCCTTGTTTTTCGAAGAAAATGTCGAGGCAAATAAATTTGAGGATTTGGAACCGGAGAATACAAGTCCCGTTGATAAGTTTGTGGATAGAAAATCTGTTATTGAAATGTTATCAAAGGATGGTCCTTTAAGAGATGAAGATGATACAGAAGGCACTGAATTGGACAGTAAACTTTTAGTTGAGTGGGGTTCAGAAGATTACGGTAAAAAACAATAATTATACTTTATCAAAAACATGTGTATTTATTCCTTTTCCCCCCTTTTTTTTCTACCTGTTAGTAAATCATGACCGTACATTTAGAATTAGAACTTCTCGTAACTTGAGTGATTTGAAAGCTAAATTGGCCACTCCTTGGGCCAACGCTGAAGTTAATAATGTAAGTAAATTAACATAGATAAAAACATGTATACTAATTCATTTATTTATGTACTTAGCAAAATGAAGCAGGTAAAAAACAAACAATTCGTGTTGACAATTTAAAGGAAGCTTTACTGGGTCAAACACAACAAACCGGGGCTGCAGGATTACAATCCTTGACAAACACTTGTCTTTCTAAACGACCCAATGAAACTGTTTCTGACATGAGTTCTCTCCTTCAATCCCTTTCACTAGGAAATGACATCTCAAAGTAAGTTGATATTTTATCTGTGTTGTATACTAGACCTAACTTTTTTTTTCTTTCTTTCAGTACTACCTCTTTAGTTAATCCTCCTTACAAATAATAGTTTTATACATGTTTTCAAAATAAAGCATAAAAAAGTATTGTTTGTTTTATGAAACCGATTATTTGGTACCAATTCAGGTACATTGTACCTTTTAGCCAGCATACTTTTTTTTTTGTCAATAACGTATGAATATACTGAACTAGGTGTATTCCTTTTATATATATAGTTAAAGACTATAAAGCGCCATTTGACTATCATAATATACATTCATACGCTTATTAATCGTACGATTCTTATTGTTCCTTTTGAGCCGTCTTTTTCTTTTTTTCTTTTCCATGAATGATTGGTTTAAAAAGGTAATTTGTGACTCTCTGGTCTCTTTTTTTTTTTTTTTTTTTTTTTTTGCCCTGTGAAGAGACTCAGGGTAAAATAAACAACAACTTCTTTTTTTTTTACTTTGTTTTTTTTTCACTGCTGTATATTATATAGATAAAAAATGAATAGAACTTTGAAACAGATATTACCGACATCACGTAATTTATTAAACAGTCGTCGTGTGTTGGTTGGTTCTTCTGCAGTTCGTACAGCCGGAAGAGTAAATGTTGCCCGTCAACAGCATAGAATGTTTACACAGTCCGTCATTCGACCCATTTCTTTCAAGGGTATGTTTGGAGGAAAGAAGAGCGATACAGAAGATAATAAACTTGTCTTGGAGCAAGATAATTTATTTCACGTCTTGTCTAAATCACCCCTGCCCGAAATGAGAGACAGAGCTGCTATTATCAACAAGTATGGCGTCTGTCCCGTTTGTGATACTCACCACGGAGAGCATGAACACAAAAAGAATCCTGTCTATGACTGTCCCGACTGTGGTTATCCTACTCACTGCTCTGAGGAACATTATCATCAAGGAAAGCAAGCTCATCAAGAGATATGTTCTATCTTGCGTGAAATTAATGAAGATGATCATGATTTACGTTCTGGTAGACCCATGCGTGAATTTGAATTTCCTAGTAAAGTATTTGATGCTGACAAAAGCAGATAACAACATATCAACTAACACTCTTATTACTTTAATAGCTGCACAAGGTTTCGATGAAGCTGTTAATATGGCAAATTGGGATTCATTGTTCTATACTCGTACTTTCCCCTCCATGGATTCTGACAGATCCATGCGTCACGTATCTAAATTATTAACTTATCCTCTTACAATTGCATCTGTGTTACATCAGTCCAGTCCTCACAAGTATGGTGAGCAAGTGACAAGTGAAGGCATGAGATCCATTGCAGGTACTTGTTTTTAAAAAAATATATATAATTTTTGAAATGGATGACTAATGATAAAACAGCTTTAAGAACAATTTTATATCCTCATAATCAAGTCAGCAATGATGCTCAAACACAACTTCGTACGGATACAATTAACGTGTACCTTGTTGGTGCTCGTGCCGAGGCTACACTTCCTTCACATATCTGGCTTCAATTAGCCTACTTGTTCCCTGCTACACCTTTCCATATTCACTTTATTGGACCTGATGCATTGTCACCTAACCAAGAACCTCATACAAAGTCCGTCAACGAACGTCTCTCATTTACTTATGATAATGCCATGTATCATGATTACCATGAAAAGATTGAAAAGTTTGATCCTTATACTGATATCTTCTTTATGTTCTCACCTGGTATTGGACACGCTGAAGCTAGAGAAAGTTGGAAGACATCTATTGAAAAGACATTAGAGACCAAATGTCCTATTTTTATTACAGGTTATGATGAAGCAGATATGAAGAACGATATTGAAGCTGTAGAACAAGATTATCAAGGAGAGTTTGATTGGGTCTTGAAGCCTTCTGTAAACGAGTTCCGTAGTTTGAAACGTGATGTCAATTTGATGGATTTAAGACAATCCATTTTTGCTAATTATGGTATTTGGGGTATTCGTGGTAAACGTTATGAAGTTGTTCACGATCCTGAGAATAATGATTAAAAAAAAAGCTTCTTTTTCTTTTTACCCTTCTACATTTTTTTTAGACCTTGTAATAAACTTATATACACACATAAAAAAAAAAAATGAAGACCGTGCCACATATATAATATTAACCCCAAGTTTTTTTTTTGGTGTAACTTTATGACAGTGCTTTATTGGACTGATATTTTTTGTTTGGAGGAACATAGGGAAGACACTATAACGTTCTTCAAGGATAAAATGAGATGAGAATTATGTCAACTAAAGTATCGCTCCACAAACCATAAAAGTGTAATAGGAGCAAACTTGTTTTTCAGTAACTATAGCCATCACTCTGTACAACAGCAACAAAAAAAAAGAAAAAAAAGTGTAAATTCATTCCCCTTTTATAGTCTTTTTTGTATTGTTTTCTCTTTTTATTCCCTCTCTTTCTTGTTTCCTTCATTTTTCTCTCTCTTCTTCTTCTTTTTTTTTATCCACTCCTTTTTGTTAGTATACAAAAGAAAAAAAAAAGTAGAGAATTCATACACTTTTTTTTATTTTTTTATATAAAAAAAAAAAACTTCAAAAATAACCCTTTTTTTTTTTTTCGTTAAACGAGCTTGCTACTGCAAAAAAAATAAAAATATTAAGCAGTAAAAATGAGTACGAGAGAAGTTATTTGCCGAGTACGAGCACTTTATCCTTACGAATCCGACGACCCTTCTTCCTTGTCATTTAAAGCTGGTTCTGTCATTGAAGTACTTGCTCAATTAGAGTCTGGTTGGTGGGATGGTTGGTAAGTTACATAATAAAAAGTTTGTTTATTCTCACGAAAAAAAAAAGTTCTAATTTATTATAATAAAAATAAGGTGTGACGGTAAAAGAGGTTGGTTCCCTAGTAATTATGTTGAAGTTTTAAAAGAAGAAGAAAACGCCGAAGAAAGACAACAGGTACAACAAACGTAAACTATAAGCTAAAAAAATAAAACTAGTCTAACCTTGTTTATAAAGTTATGGGAATTACAACAACAATGGAAATCGAAACGACAAAGACAACGTGTTACGGACCAAGATATGCAAAACCAATTAAGACTTAGTTTACATGCAGTAGATATGTTAATACCAACGCCTTCTAGTAACTCAACGACATCAGACTGGATATTACAAACTACTGAAGATGGTTCAGAACAATACTATTATAACCCTAATACACAAGAAATGAGATATTCTATGCCTCCTGAAGGTCTAATGGAAGAAAAAATTAAACTCGCTTTAGCAAATAACAGTGAGAATAGCTTACAGGATTCATTTTATACTGCTTTAAAAAATGTAGATGAACCTCCTGTACGTCCGGAACGTGCAGCTAATCGTGTTATCACCGAAGATGTTGGTCATGACTATCGTTTCGATAGTCCAATGCGTGCTGCTTCTACTATACCTCTGCAACAACAATTACAACAACAATTACAACAACAAGAAGACGAAGAAGAGGAAGAGTACGAGGATGACGATAAAGTAATTGGAATATTAATTTAATATGTTTGTCACACTAACAAAAAAAAACATTGTTTACTATAGCTTCCACCAAATTGGGCACGTAAAATGACACCTAAAGGTAGATACTATTACTGTAATTTAAAAACAGAAGAAACAACATGGGCGTTAGAGAATATTGACCCTGATACTGGTATCCTTGTAAGTTATTATCATTTTTGTAAGGTTTGACAAGAAAGTTTATCATGGTCACTCAATCTTTAATTTTGTGCACTTAGGTTTCTTCACTACCCGATTCACTCCCAACATCACCCCAGCAATTTAATTTTGGTCAGAGTAATATTGATGAACAGTCTTTACAAGACCGTTCCAGTAGTATCTACAGTGATGATAAAGTATCCATTACATGGCAAAGTCTTTCTACTTTAATTGCTCACGCAGTACATAATTTAAAAGAATCTATTCGCCAAGGCCAAACTGCTTACTTTAGCGAGGACACAACAACCATTATACACCGTATCCGGTTATTACTTTATGTATCTAATTGTCTGGATAAGGAAACGTCTGTGCACTTAAAATCCAATAAACCGCTACGTAATCAGCACCGTAGTTTATTGGCTGCATTGGCGAAACTTGTACTCTCTTCCAAAGTTGGGTCCAGTACTTGGCCCACACCAGAAGCACTTTCCAAACTGCAAGGAGATTCAGATGATGTATTAATCGCTGTTCGTAACTTTATGATTTGTGCTCAAGATTTATCTGTAGAAATCAAGGAAAGTAAACCATCTTTAATGTATGACGGTAATATATGGCGTAATAGTCCGTTTGTGATAAAGAACAGCAGTGGTATTAGTATGCTAGGAAAATCTGATATGGTCACAGCAACATTGGTTTTGGCCGATAACGTAAGAGCTGCATCTAGTTCGTTTATGGATAGTGTACGTGACGCATTTTCCAATTTTGAAAATGATGATTTAAAAGGTACTTTAGTAAAACTGAAGGCAAATGCTCCTTTACTGGTAGCTCAGTTTAGGAACCTTAGTAATACCACAAGTCATTTCTTAAATGCTATTGAAGAAGTATGTCAAGCTCAACAAGGAAACACAAGATCCTTGATTTTAATTAAAGCAAAGCAACCTATTTATTCTGCTATGGGCTCCTTGTTTGTTGTATCGCAAACTATTACAAGTTCAAATCTTGATGGTGTACAAGTAAAAGCAGCTTATCATCGTCTGGAACAATGTATAAATGCTATCGAAACCAGTCTTCAAGATGTCATTGAGGCAACACATAAGCATATGGATGATATGGTAAATGGTGGTGGTGGTGGTGGTGGTGGTGGTGGTGACGAAACTAGAAATACTCCTACTCCTACACAACGTCAATATAATATTAATAGCAATGGCTCTTCTCGATTGTATATGACTTCACCTGTTCCAACTACAGTACAAGCTGCTGCTATTGAATTTATTGGTGACGATGAAGATAAATCAGAAGAATTAGTCAATCGTCGTGTTGATATTGGATTGAGTACATTGATGTCAAATCCTTCAGTTCATTCTGGTTTATTGTTAGATGGTAGTATATTAGGAGACGAACAACAATCAGATACGAGTAGTCTTCACAGTGATTTAACTAACAGTATACGTCAACCAAAAGAAGCTAAGCTTACTAAATTCTTCGGGGAGGATACAATGGAAGCTGCACGTCGTCGAGATACAGTATCTACAATACCTACTCTTGCTGGTTCAGGTACTGCAGGAACCGTACATTCGGGTTTGACCGGAGATATACCGTGGTTTTTAGTACCTGATATTTCACCTGTTGATATGATGTTTAATATGGAAGGCAATGTAAAAGGTGGATCCTTACATGGTTTAGTACAACGCTTAACTCAACATGACCAGTTAGGTAATACACATATATTGATCGACCATACATATATGTATATAAATACTAAATTAAATCTGCCTTATCTATATAGATTCCAAGTTTAATACAACACTTTTACTTACATACAGATCATTCTGCACTACAGGAGAATTATTTGATGAATTATTCCAACGTTATCAGTTGGCACCACCTGAAGATTTGAAGGCAGAAGAATTAGATATGTGGCGAGAGAAGAAACTGAAACTTGTTCGCCTCAGGTAAAGTTTGTTATGCATAAAATTAATCTATATAAATATATATATAAACTCATTCTTGTAATATAAATACAGAGTTTTCAATGTAATCAAATCATGGTTAGAGACTTACTTTAACGAAGAAGAAGATAGGCCCATTTTACCTGAAATCAGTCATTTTACAGATCATGTTATTGTTGAATCGATGAAGTTTGGAGCAGAACAATTATCTAAATTGATCAAGAAACGTATGTTGTCGGAAGATTCGGGCCAAATACGTAAAATGAAGTTAAATGTACGTACAGCAGATATGCCAGTACCTATCTTACCAAAGAATATGAAGCGGATTAAATTGCTTGAATTGGACTCGCACGAATTGGCACGTCAAATGACAATTATGGATTTTAAACTTTATAATCGAATTAAGCCCGTTGAATGTCTTGATAAGAATTGGGGTAGACCAGATACAGATGTTGGACATATTGCAGCGAACGTGAAAGCATCTATTGAACACTCTAACCAAGTCACTGCTTGGGTAACGGATTCTATATTAAGCAAAGATGAAATTAAGAAGAGAGCGGTAGTAATGAAACATTGGATATTTGTTGCGGAACGATGTAGACTATTAAATAATTACAATACTTGTATGGCTATTTTATCTGCATTTGATAACGGTTCTATCGGTAGATTAAAGCGTACTTGGGAATTAATTAGCGCAAGATCAATGCAAATTCTTCAAAATATCCGTAGACTTATGGGTGCTAATCGTAATTTTAGCGAGTACAGAGAAATCATTCATAGAATTAATCCTCCTTGTATTCCTTTCCTTGGTATTTACTTGCAAGATTTAACTTTTATTGAAGATGGTAACTCAAACTTTTTAAAGAAATCAAATAATTTGATCAATTTTGCGAAGCGTATGAAGACGGCTGAAGTTATTCGAGACTTGCAGCAGTATCAATCCACTCATTATATGCTGACCGCCGTTCCTGATATCCAAGAATTTATTAAAACACATTTACATTCTAGTAGAGAAGAAGAAGAATTGTACAACTTGAGCTTAAAATTAGAACCAAGGTAAAAGATGTATTTTATTATTATTTTTTTATACATGTATACTTAACTGTTTGTTTGTTCTCCTTCAATAGGGAACGCGGGGAAGATACAATCGCAAGAAGACTAAAAGAATCCGGTTTATGATTGGATAAATAAATACACATATATGACTTTGTTTTTTGAGCGTATTTTTTTTTTTCTTTTTGGGCCCTTTTTTAATACATTAAAAGCAACCTTTTTTTTCCCTTTCTCTCTCTCTCTCTCTCTCTCTCTCTGTTCTTCATTTCAATTCATTTAATGCTACATGGATGAAACTGTTTCCTACCACTTTGCAACTGTCAAACAAAGACGAGAAAATAGACATGAAATGTAAAAAAAAAAAAAAAAAAAACATATTAAAAATATGTTGCTATTTTTTTTTTCTTTGCTTACATTATAAAAAATGTAGTGATTACCAACTTACACTAAGACAACAACCTAAACAATCACGAATGTGCGGTGTAGGCGAAAAAGGTGAATTAATACATTCTATTATTTATCATACCGATATTAACTCTTCTTTGTTTTTTCCTGTAGCTGATAGAAGGCCGATCGATCCACCTCGTAAATTAACATGTTTCATCATTATAAAATAATAACTCATCCCTAATAATTATACTTCATTAGCTATCGTTCAACTAAAAGTAATTGATTCCAAATTGCCTCTGATGGAAAAAAAGTAAGCAAACTACTTGGCTAAACGATTAAAAAAAAGCAAAACGAGACTAATACCAAAACAGCAGCTATTTACAGAATCCTTATTATTTCATGTATGCATCGTTAATGGCTGCTGACTTGGATGAAGAACTCCATTTATTAAGAGATGGAAAAACAAGAAGTACAACTGGTTCAGTTGTTTCTTCATTGTATCATTTGAAAGATATTGACAACACTGATGCAGGATTTTTTGTGTTTCCAGATTTATCGGTTCGAATGGAAGGCAGTTACCGTTTGAAATTAAGCTTGTTTGAAATTATAGGAAAGGAAGTATTCCATTGTAGGTCAATTATTTCCAACAAGTTTTTTGTATATTCAGCCAAAAAGTAAATTCTTCTTTTTTATTATTATTATTTATTATTGTGTCCTAATATTTTTTTCCTTTATCTTTAGATTCCCTGGCATGGAGGAATCGACATTTTTATCTAGATCATTTGCTGATCAAGGTTTAAAAATAAGAATTCGAAAAGAATTACGACAGCGAAGAAAATTAAGTAAAATAAGTGATTCAGAGGAAAATAACAATAATAGTGATAGCAATAGTAATGACGCTACTACTAAAGCCTCAACGAAAAAGCAAGCGAATGGAAAACGAGCGAGGATAGTACAAAACGATGATGATACAGCGGCTCCAGGTTACGTATACAATGCAAGACCGTCTAGTTGGGTACCGCCGATGATGGAAAAACATAGATACAATGCGGTGATAGGAACGGGTAAAAAAAAACGTTTTCTTTTTTTTTTGTATGTGATAACAACATATTAACATTGTTAAATAGACCGCCCAACTTATTTCTTAAATAATGAGTATCAAGATGCTAATAATACCAATAATAACCATAATACTAGTCGATATTCACCGCAAGAAATTTCAAATCCTTCACCCTATCCTTCATACCGTCCCAATCAATTATCATACTTTTATCCTCAAAATTACCAACCTACCACGGGTACTGCTTCCTCCTCTACCTCTCCTAGTTCTGCGTTACCATCACATCAACTATCATCACAACAATTACCTCCACCTCCACCCCCACACTATTAAAAAAAAAGAATAAAAATTTATTCAATTGATTCATAAATCCCTTTTTGGGGTGAGAAAGTTTTTTTTTTTTACGTGGCTAATTTTTATTTTGTCATACACCACGCGGGTTCCTGTATACATTCACTAATTGATGGCGTAAACATATGTATATAAAGAGGAACCAAGTGTCTGTGTAATCACACACTGATATATGTATACACACATCGATCGGTTAGTTATCCTTTTTACAACCCCTTTTCTTAAAAGACATGCGTATCATAATTAACTATTGTTACCAGAGAAAGAAAAAAAACATCTTAACAAAAAAAGTCACTTAGGAGTGGATACGCGCTAATTATAGTTGTCAACATCCCAGAACCCTTTTATTATTATTAAGCCGGCATTACAAATCTAGACATACTTGGATATACAGTGATTCCACCCCCAATTTGAAGATTTTTAAGGTAAATTCGCGGGTAAGTAAAATCATTTTCACACATTTAAATTAGCTTTTTATTTAAAAAAATTTCAAAGTGATTTTTCGAGTGCAAAGCTATGTTATGAAGATACTTGGTAGGAATGTTATATGCGGCATCAACAATTCTGGCTTCAAGTGTTTCGGTATCTTGAAGTTTCTGACGTTTTACGCGAGCTTTAAGAGAGAAAATAAAATAATCGCAGTTTAATAAGTACTACTTTAGAAAAAATCAATTCCGTGCACGCGAGGAAACTGAAATCTTTTTAAAGCACTTAATATTTTTAGCATAGTAAGAGACTAACGAAACTTCACATGTTAATGCGAAAAAAACAATATCTTCAGTCTATAAAAGTCATTAAATCCAATCTAATTGTAACAATCAATCATAATAGTGTGACCACTATTAAAATTAGTATAAATAACAAACGAGAGTTTGCAATCCCTTTTACCGGGATTGATTTTACACCAAAGAATAAGAAATAAACGTTATCACACCTTTAATCCTATTCCTCCTGTTTTATTAATTTTTCCGTGTCAAATATAAAAGTATTTTTCCACATAACCTATGTGAACGAAAAGCTATTTACTACTGAAGAAATCGATGAAATGAAGAAAGAAGCACCAATGAATATAACATCGAGGATTCCGCAAGATCTTTGTGCATACATTGAGCACTTTAACTGTGACAATTTAAAAGGTCTACGAATGCATCTTGCTAATACCCAGGATTGGGAAAAAGAAGAATACGATGTGAACAACCACCATGATCTTGACTGGAATAAGCATACTATTTACTCTTATATTAGACTCTGCGAATCAGGCGAATTAAATACTGTCCAGAAAGAGCGATGGTACAACAAACATGTATGGCTTCCTATTGATACAGTCTTTAACGACATCAGTAGCATTCAAATTGTTGCGTAAGTTTCAAATAAGGAATATGCATATAGATACTGTAATAATTTCGGTTTTTTTTTTCCAAATTGTAGTGGTGAATCGGTGAGTCTGGCTAGTTTTCTACGTAAAAATAAAACAGAACAATTGGATCTACATTGGCAATTAAACGAGTCAAATCAGGATACAAATGTGACATGATTGTTCGAGAGAGGAAAGTCGATCATGAAGAAGCAAACGAATTCGGTGCTGGTGAAACAGGAATCAAATCGAGTGGAACAAAACACATTATAGAAGGAGGAATCAAACTACCAAAAGTTTTAAAAGATATGCTAGATAATCTGGTCTTTAGCAATAACGGCAGCTATGAAGGTCTTGGTACATTTGGGTTACAACAGTCTGGCTTGAATATGACATTGATCATAGCAGATAAACCAAATACATATATTAAAAGGACTACCAGGTTAAAACAGTTAGGTTTTCCAAGTGAAGTACGTCTCTTGGGAAACAAGTGCTACCATTACTTGTTTTGATATGGCAGTTTAAACAGTTTATCTTGAAAACACAGCAACATATATCACGTAACCAAAACAGTACACGAAAAAACAGCGACTGGTTGCAAACTTGTTTACTAGATACCACCAACACCACCGTTGCGCCAGTTACTTCAACCTCCACAGAGTATGTTTCAAAGAAAAGTTCTGTTTTTATTTTTACGTAGAAAACTAGCCAGACTCACCGATTCACCACTACAATTTGGAAAAAAAAAACCGAAATTATTACAGTATCTATATGCATATTCCTTATTTGAAACTTACGCAACAATTTGAATGCTACTGATGTCGTTAAAGACTGTATCAATAGGAAGCCATACATGTTTGTTGTACCATCGCTCTTTCTGGACAGTATTTAATTCGCCTGATTCGCAGAGTCTAATATAAGAGTAAATAGTATGCTTATTCCAGTCAAGATCATGGTGGTTGTTCACATCGTATTCTTCTTTTTCCCAATCCTGGGTATTAGCAAGATGCATTCGTAGACCTTTTAAATTGTCACAGTTAAAGTGCTCAATGTATGCACAAAGATCTTGCGGAATCCTCGATGTTATATTCATTGGTGCTTCTTTCTTCATTTCATCGATTTCTTCAGTAGTAAATAGCTTTTCGTTCACATAGGTTATGTGGAAAAATACTTTTATATTTGACACGGAAAAATTAATAAAACAGGAGGAATAGGATTAAAGGTGTGATAACGTTTATTTCTTATTCTTTGGTGTAAAATCAATCCCGGTAAAAGGGATTGCAAACTCTCGTTTGTTATTTATACTAATTTTAATAGTGGTCACACTATTATGATTGATTGTTACAATTAGATTGGATTTAATGACTTTTATAGACTGAAGATATTGTTTTTTTCGCATTAACATGTGAAGTTTCGTTAGTCTCTTACTATGCTAAAAATATTAAGTGCTTTAAAAAGATTTCAGTTTCCTCGCGTGCACGGAATTGATTTTTTCTAAAGTAGTACTTATTAAACTGCGATTATTTTATTTTCTCTCTTAAAGCTCGCGTAAAACGTCAGAAACTTCAAGATACCGAAACACTTGAAGCCAGAATTGTTGATGCCGCATATAACATTCCTACCAAGTATCTTCATAACATAGCTTTGCACTCGAAAAATCACTTTGAAATTTTTTTAAATAAAAAGCTAATTTAAATGTGTGAAAATGATTTTACTTACCCGCGAATTTACCTTAAAAATCTTCAAATTGGGGGTGGAATCATTGTAAACTTTTTTATTTTTGAGTAATGCTGGGATGGGAAAAAGGGATTACGGTGGTACTAACTTTCAAGTCGTTTTAAGACAAGCGCGTGTAACACTGGATCTACCTACTTTGAAAGAAATATATTAGATAAACATAACAAACACATGCGGTATCATTAAGGTTTTTTTTTCAAGCGATAAATACAAAAAAGGGGGGTATAATACCTACTGAAGTCGGAACGCTATATCCGCGGAGGAATATGTGTTGGTCGTCTTCCTACTTCTAGTTAGTGTTAGTGAATAGATCATCCTACATAGTTTTTTTTTTTTTTTTTTTTGAAACAGTAGGTTTTTTGTTCATTCTTGTTAAATCAGGGGGAGCAGAACAATTTTTCCAGAAATCCTCCTTTAAGCCAAAATTTCCCTTAAATCGCATACTACTGTAAAATTAGTAACATAGTATATTTTTCCAATAAAAAAAGGAGTTACTTGTCAATTACTTTTACAAACATTGCACAAGTAACATCAAACAGATACACGTTAAGCTGTCCCTCGAATAAAATAAATAAATATTTATTCCTATTTACACGCTACACATGGCCTTTTCATCTAACGAAACTTTTGACCTCCCAGGTCGGGAGCTATCCTACGATGACGCGGTTTCCAACAATAAAAAAAGTATCACCACCAAATGCTCACTATTACATAATCACCCCTCGACTCTGGACACTCTACCCCCCTGATGTTAGTATAAGAACTATACAATCTCGTAGTTCCATACCTTGTCTCTATCAAAATGTATATATTATGGAAATATCAACTCAGAGTAAACGTTATATTCGTATCAATAGTGTAGGATGGATATGTTTCCATGCCTGCAAGAAATATCAAAAAAAAAAGGCAGAAAAGAAAGAGATATCATACAACTTCATTTAATTCGTGATACGTCTTTATATTATCAATAACTTTTGTTTTATTATTTTGTTTTACAATAGATATAATGCACCTTCGAGTAAAAAAATTATCTATAAACACCGTGTTTTATCCTGCATGAGCATTTAGTGATACCCGCCTATTAAAACGTAGAATCTAAAACGAAACCTTCTTCTATCACGTCCTGACAGATTTCTGATTCGAATGTCTCTTTACGAGTACCTGGCGGTAACAGATCAGAATCCCCACAAAGTATAACCTAAAATAAATGCATAAATATAGAAATATTTGGTTATTTAAAAAAAACAAACAAACCTGAATGCCACCGAACGGTCTTTCATCGCGCCTAATTTTTCTACAAATGTAATTTACTTTTTTAAAGACATCTACGTCGACCGCTGAAATTCTATCAATAATTAAAACTCTCACTTCTTTAAGATATTCAAGCTTTGTCAGGTTTTTTCTTATTTTAGATATATAATAGTCGACAGGTTGGTCCGGTATATCTATTGAAGCAAAACTAATTTCATAATTAAATTAGATTCAAGTTTTAAATACACGCAATATATATACTCACCTATTGAGAGTACTTCCCCGAACATTCATAGCTGCAGCACTCGTAGCTGAGGTGATAGCAATGTGATCGTGATTATTTTCTGTCTTTAAAGAACTAATAATAGCTACACTATTTTAGTCTTTAACATCCTAATAATATATTGTACCTACTTACATTTTAAAAGAGCAGATTTACCAGAACCTAAAACATATGTTTATAAGACCATATCACAAACTAATTCCTCATAATTTTTTATACCTGCGGATCCAATGATAAACACATTCTTCTTTTCGGACAATACAGCTTTATGAATTTCTTTCTGCTGCTGATTTAAGTTCATATATAATCGATTTGCTTCCATAATAGGGTTAATTAATGAGGAGAAGGAGGAGTATCCTCGACTTGCTACAGTATGTTTTTTTAATTGTGGTAGTACTCTTCTTTTTGGCGTAGGTCGGGGAGATACGGCAGCTTGTGGTTTGGCTATATTTTGAGAAATATCTGGTTGTCGTGTAAGGTTTACATTAGCTGGTAATACTCTGGCAGTTCTTTCCGGTTCTGTCGGAGGAGTGTTTACAATAAGTTTATTCTTTAACTCATTGAGTGCGGGAATATCTGGCCCATGACGCACAATCCATCCATCAGCTAATGGGTTGGGATCGTAAACAGTACCAATACAGTTTGGGATATTTCGCCAGCTTTCTTCTGAATCTTGAGACATTGTAAAGTTAACCAAGTGAAAAAAGAAAGAAAAATGGACCACTGTCCTACACAACTGAGTTTTGAACAAAACTTCAAATTTTACACGTAAACCAACTGCCAAAAAAAAAAAAAGAATAACCAACTTTAATTTTTTTTAAAAAAGAAAGTTATGTTATTACAGAAAAGAAAAGATGTATTTAATTTAAAACATTAAAGATATATAATAAGAGATGCATTAGCCGCTTTAAAAAGTGTTTCCAGAACTAACCGCGAGGAGTTTCGTCTCTGTGTAGTTCCATCTTTTTTATAGTAAAAGAGAATCTTTTGGCAGCCCTGAACTCATGGAGACAGTGGCATAAAAGAAACAAAAACCTAAGTGGACCACCGGACGGCCCACTCTATTTGGTCATAACTAAAATACGAGGAACCCTATATTATAGCTTCGCCAACCAGACAGAGACCAAAATGCTTTCAAATTATCAACTTTTTTTTCAAAGGGCTTGGTTTCACAGTAATACAATATAGCACTTTGAGCTTCAGACCATCAGAGAAAGAGGTTAAAAACATAAGTTGTCGTTTTATTAAATTTGTTTAATAAAGCGATCCCTTCCCGATGCCACTTTTATCAAAAGTAATACTAGGACAAGAGAATTAGAGCAATTAGGAGTAGGGCTATGGCCAGTACAAGCATTAGACCAATTATTTTTGCGTTTCTATCAGCTACAACTAATTTTATTGATTTTTTTTTAGTATGTCGTTTATTTCATTTGCATAACATAGTAGTAGTTCTATTTAAGGGTAGAGAAATCGATCCTTAAATAGATCCTACCTTTTAATCAGATCACCCGCTACTGTATTATAGTTTGGCAACTACTTTCGGATAGATCCATTTACCATCGATATCGTATGAGACTATATAATTGATCGGCCTTTTGGACGTCGTAAAGTCTTGTGTTACTTTTTGAGACTAGGAGATGATCTGTACTTAGGTCATATGTTTATTATTATGAAACTTGCCGCAGTTTATAAAAAGAAGAAACAAAAAGATCGGTTTTAATTTTTTTTAATACTATCATATTGCGTTTTTTTAGAACATATATCATCACTAAAGTTATACTTAACGCGTCGCTTGTTATTTTTATATGTGATTTTATTTTGATTTCGTATAAGATAATAATGCATATAGTATATGTATACCTAAATTGGCACTGACACCTTTAAAAAACGCTACACAATATAGCATATTAAAATACCCTTCAATGTATTATTAGATATTGTTGAGTGTTTTTTGGGCGCAAAAAATGTACCAATTAAGACTAGTTTTGTGGGCATTTGCTTCAATAGCACAATTTTGAATAAAGAGTTCGTATGCTTGTGGGTCATTCCATTCCGGATTATATTTTACCATAAGAGGTCTGACGTTCAAAAACCCGTGATAGAAATCCTGCCTATTAATTAAAATAATATGAATGCACTGATTGTATTAAACGCAGGTTTTATCACGTACCACATTAGTTTACCGGCTTTGCCGCCATGATTTAGAGGTAGAAACGAGCGAGTTTCTACTAAATTAACGTATCCTGCTCTGTTCATACGCTCCTCGAGTTGTAGAGGAATATCAGCAGGTATATCGCGAGATTCCAGCATACTGGAAACTGTATTCTGTTTTAGAAAAATTGGCTATAGATGGAATAAACTTACTTACGAATGATATGCATTTTTTCCATCAAAGGCCCAGTGTTTATTACATTTTTGTAGTCAGTCTAAGATAAATATTTAGAGAAAGGTATATAAATTATATAAACGCGGTACTTACATCAATAATTTCAATGTACCCTCCTGGTTTCAATACGCGGAGTAGTTCTTTGAGGCACTATAGTACAATTGTTTTACCGTCAGAAAACTTGCTTTACTTCAAATTAAAAAATTAATTAGGCTCACCTTATCCCAGCTCGAATTTGTTAATCCGAGAAGAAGCATTCTCTGATGAATATAATCAAAAGTGTTATCTTTGTAAGGAAGTGTTTCGGTAATATTGCCAATAACAAATTCGCAGTTATCAGGCTTAGATTTCAGGGGGAAGAAGTTGGACACATCGACACCTCGAAATTTAGAGTTAGGGTATTCTTTGGCCATATCGAGAGTCCAATAACCCGGACCACAACCAGCGTCTAAAACAGTAATACCTTCTTCCAATTGTTTTTTAACTGGTGCATTAAAGTTACTATAAATAGTTACAGAAAAAGGATGTCAAAGAATATTTACTCTATATTTTATTCGTTCTTACCTTTGAAAAAGAGACTTAAGACCGTAATGTTGCTTCTCAAGACGGACACACTCTATTATTTTCTATGCGTAAGCTTTAAATATATCTGGGAGAGGATTACTTACCATCTATATCGCGGGGGAGAATGTAAGCAATCTTCTCATTGGCGTAATACATTCTTCCATTTTCCAAAACTTGCGTGTGTTTTTCATTAGTATCTTGAATTTGCATTTTAGTTGAAAATTTTATATGATAAAGAAAAATAATAAAAAAGGATTTATCTTTTAATATAAGAAGATCTGAAGCCCAAATCAACTGACATATACTTTGCTATTTGTCGTCACTTTAATCTGCATGAATATCGTGTTTCATAAAGAAGTAACATGTATTAAGTTTTATGCAAGTTAAATATAGGTATACAGTATCTGCGGCAACCTCTAATATCTACCCTTCTCAAATTTTCCTATATCTGAACAAACCCGAGAGTAAATATCACGTTACAGTCAGTGTAGTTAGAGGAATACAAAAATAACATTGTCAGTTACAAAAAAGGCAATTATCGGCTGTTGGCGAAAAATAAAATTTCAAGAATCTTTGGCAAAACTTATTATTTTGTAGAGTAACTAGAATCAGGAACATATCAGGAGTTCCGACGATTTTCTAAATATACGGATAACGCATTTAAGAGTCTTGCGTATAAGACAGAAATGTACTTATAGAGTCAGCGATCGAGAGGTTTTTTTATTGCTCAATAGAGTTGGTCTTGCAAATTAACGCTCGTCCCAATCAAAGCGGACTAAAAAAAAGCCAGGACACCCGAACGCAGACTATACGTGAAGAGCTACTGTTTGTTGGTTAAACCTAATTAAGTTCTTACCGATTATATGCATACCCCGTTATCACAGAACTAACAGCTAGTTTATACAGGTTACTTTTAATTCCTTGGAATTTTTATGGCTTTCAATATTGATTTTTATTACATCAATTTTTATCGAATACATGGTTTTTTTTTACATGTGCATGTGTCAAGAATTGTCTGCCGTTGTATTTTTCAATTTCCGAATTAACTTTTTTTTGTGGACCCTACTGAACGACCCAGAACTTCAAAGTATCACTGTGAGTTGTATCACCAACTGTGTAAATAGTAACGTTTAAAAAATAAAACACAAGATTTTAAGCTTGTACCGTACCAATAAAACCCTGAAAAAAATGGTCTGATTGTTTAAAAATTATATTAGTTTTAGCGAATTTTATTTCAAATAAAATCAAAGTGGGTATTAAAAATTACGTATCACTAAAAAGGACATTGCTATTTAGTTGAGAGGCTTTTTGGCAACACAGGTGTGCCATTGAATATCAGTCTTTAATTCGGCAGCTTCAGCACTACATTCAGTAAGGAACACCTTATAAGCTTCTAAATCTTCGTAAACAGGGTTAATAGTAGCCATAACAGGTCTGATATTCATATAACCGTGACAGTAGTCATCCCTAAATTTTAGTTAATACATATGAGTACGATTTAATATAAAATAAAAAACTTACCAAAGCATGCCACCGGCTTTACCATTGTGGTTTAAATTCAAGTTGAAAATGGTATGATCGATATTCTCAAATCCGGCGTCTGTAAGACGGCCTTCTAATTCAACTGAAATCTTGAGAGGCATACCACGAGAAGTCAACATACCAGACACTATCTTATATTAATAACGTTTCTTTTCTAAAAAAAAAAATAACGAAATAGCTGTCTACTTACAAGTTTCTTGAAGTGAATTTAACAATGGGCCAATGTTGCACAGATCTTTCAAATCAGGCTAGCATAATTATTGAAAGAGAAAAAGTTACATAAAATTCCATTTACCTTTAGTGACACACGTACCTCTTTAATTTCGATACATCCTCCAGGCTTCAAGACACGGAATAACTCTTTGATGTTCTAAAAAAAATACTTAGTAAAATGATGCTTACTTTTGTATTTCTATATTTCTGTAATACTTACTTGTTCCCACATTTCTTTGGTTAAACCAAGAAGAAGGAGTCTTTGATGAACGTAGTCAAAAGTATTATCAGGGAAAGGAATATGCTCGCCAATGTTACCAAGAACAAACTCACAGTTTTCAGACTTTTCTTCTTCAGGAAAAGTATTGGTGATATCGACACCATGGAACTTAGACTTGGGGTAATCCTTGGCCATATCAAAAAGCCAAGATGCAGGACCGCAGCCAGAATCTAACACTGTAATGCCTTCTTCTAATTGTTCATCAAGAGGAGCAATAAAGTTTCTAAAACAGGAATAATATTATTAGATGCAAACAGAAAGCCAATTAAGTATATTTACTTTTGAAGGAAATAACGAAGAACTACATGTTGCTTATTAAGACGACTAGACTCTATAAATTATTTTAGCTTATATATTTATACGCATATATACTGTATGACCTACCATCAGAATCTTCGGGAAGAAGATAAGCAACTTTCTCGTTGTCATGAAACTTTCTACCACTGTAGGTCTTCAACTCATTGTTGCCATCGGTACTTACGCTATCAGAAGCTTGACTATCCATTATATTAGAATTATTTTAAAAGGTTAATGAAAAGAGAAAAGAGAAAAGAAAGAAACGCAAAGACCAAACGAAGTTATAGTAAGCAAAAAAATCTCGTAGTTTAAATACAAGTGATAACTTGACCATTGGCTACTATAGTACAATGTAACATCTACTCTTTTTCAATATATTCTTAGTGCTACAACAATACATAATACGGCACTTATAAATTTTATTCTTAGAATTTATCCGTGACAATTTAGTTTAAAAGAACGTAAATCGAACGTACCACAAAACCCCATTAGAGTAACCAAGGATTATGCGTTGTCCTCTAATCAACGTTCTTCGTATTCTTTTATGTTGCTTGCTTTAGATTCCTAAGTCAAAGTTTTTTGAAGGCTTCAGTTTAAAGTTCATTGTAATTTGTCTATTTTTATTATAATAAATTAGCGAAAAATGAGTGGGGAGAAGAATACGCGAGAGTATATTTAATTGATCATATAAATATGTATCTCAGAAATTTTTAATTACATCTGTTATTATAAAAGAAGACATGCAATTTTTTTTTTTTTACTGAAGCGGCTTTTGCGCATAACAGGCGTAATAGTTGATGCAAGTCTTGTACTTTTTAGCTTCGATCCCGCTTGCTTCTAAAAAGGTCATGAATGCTTTAGGGTTTTCCCATTCAGTATTGCTTTTAGCTAATACAGATCTAATGTTGGTAAGTCCATGAAAGTAATCTTCCCTGAAAGGTGAATACAAAAAAAAAAAAAGAAGCTTATAGTTAGTAACACGTACAAAATAAAACATGGGAACATGTACCATAGTAAATCACCGGCCTTATTGGTATGATTCAACTTTAATGGGGTCATTTTCATGACATAGTTTTCAAAACCTGCTTTATCCAAGAGCTCCTCAAACTGATGATGAACACTTGTTGGCATATCCCTGGAGATTAAAATATCGGATACTATGGTAAATACATTAGATACGTCGTAAAATACACATATTGCACAATTTTCTTACATGTCTTCTGTACTTTTTGCAGTAGTGGTCCTACGTTGTGCAAGTCTTGTAAATCGGGCTGTAATACATAATAAGAGAACGTGTAAGAATAAAATAATTTTCAGTCAATTTATATATTCGAGGGTTACCTCTGCCAATTCTAGGTATCCACCAGGCTTTAAAATACGCAAAAGTTCTTTAAGTGTCTATAAAAACATTACCATTGGTTAATTATACTGATTGTAGTAAAATAAATTAATAAAGGAGTGATAAAAAAGTTAAAATGTGTTTACGTTCTCCCAATCATCGTGTGTTAAACCCAGAAAAAGTAATCTTTGATGGATATAGTCAAACGTATTATCTGGGTATGGAATATGTTTGGCGATGTTTCCAATTACAAATTCAACATTGGCAGGTTTAATATCTTCAGGGAAAACACATGATGCATCAACACCGTGAAAAGTAGATTGAGGGTACGTTTCGCCCATTTCAAAAGTCCACGTTGCTGGTCCACATCCGGAGTCTAAAACGACTATACCATCTTCCAGCATTTTGGTAACGGGAGCATGGTAATTACTATATATTATTTTGGTGAGTTTTAATTCTTAGTGGATCTTGGCGTATTTTACCATTGCAGGGCATATTTAAGAATCCAATGTTGTTGATGTACACGATCGGCCTCTAAA
Organism: Helicostylum pulchrum; assembly: GCA_025677825.1. NCBI lineage: Eukaryota > Fungi > Mucoromycota > Mucoromycetes > Mucorales > Mucoraceae > Helicostylum > Helicostylum pulchrum. The sequence goes on along the minus strand of JAIXMO010000038.1, from coordinate 86,845 downwards.
GAATATGAAAAGTGTGATTAGTTCATATCATGCTGAAATCTTTGGTTTTTTTTTTGAGGTTCTTGTATATACCATCGTCATCATTAGGTAAGATATAAGAAACATCTTCGTCTGCATGGTATCTTCTCCCTTCCTCATATTTAAACTTGTACCCTTGTCTAAAAGTACTCGTGGGACTCGTAACAATTTCTTTCACTTTAATGTGAGAGCTACTCATTAAACTACTAGTAGCTTTTTTGCCCTTTGAGGTCTTTTTTTTAGAAAAAATATTTTTTAAAGTAGCTAGAAACGACATATTTTTTTTTTCTGGGCAAGAAAAGAAAACAGTTGAAGGAAAAAAGAAATAATAAATATAATAATTTATATTTCCATGTTACTCTTATTGTACATGTGTGTGTTGTACATAATATAATGTAACCATGATTATAATTCTTGTAATGATCCGACCTACATATTAGCTAGACGAAATACGGTAAAGTCTTCGTATTCAGAAAAATAAAAATAGCCAGCTTTGACGCGGTATACATTAATCTTTATTACTTGACAAACCATTACATATGACTTTACCGAGATTGAGTTCAGAAACAATTGCGAAATTGAAAATAAATTACTTGGAACATCTATCAGAACACAAGAATTGTTAAAACAGTTATTCTATCTCCCGGGTATAATATATCCCGCTAACTCTTAATCTCTATCTTACCATCTAATTTTATTTCCTCGTAAGTAGTACTGTAGTTATGAACTATATCTGAATATCTATTGTGGTAAACTGTTGAGTTACTGACGTCTTCGACAGCAAAACAGCAATTGAAAGTCAGAAGTCTGGTTCTCCTCAGCAGTAGTATTGTATTACTCGAATATATTATATTTACTTTATTTTATATCTTGTACATGAGGATCTGTATCTTATTTACTTTTGGTGCTGCTTTAAAAAAAATGAATGACGGGCCGAATAAACTTCCTTTCTAAAAAATGTAAATCCCCCCTATAAACTTACCATCTACACGGTTCCAAAAATTATGGCTAGACCTTCTCAACATCTAATTGCGTAATTATGTGATTAGTTAAAAAAAAGGCCTATCTTGTGCGCACAATGTGTAAAAAAAAATATTATTTGAAGGCCCGTGTCAAGTTTAGCTTTCCTGTGTAACAAGACAGCAAAATTTATGTTTGCAAATGATGGCGAGTTTGATCAAGTGACGGTATGGTTATTCGAAAAGTAACACCAGAAGTAAAATTCACGTATTAATGAACCAATTTCATCTGACTGTACCACACATGTACCTAGTATCAAGTTGTAGGGACAAGATGATATTCGATCGTAAGAAGTTAAAGAAACAGGAGAAAGAAAGCAGATTGAATGTAGATAAAAGACAGCACTTTTGATAATTTTTATTTTATATAATAATCATGTTAGGTACATTTGTGATAAAGCAAGTTTTCTGTTTTCTAGATCTGAGTACTTATTACAGTAGCTGCTCTATTTAGAAGTGACCTGGTTTAAGGGTATGTTCGATTGAAGGGTGGATTTCTTCCAAATTTCGGCCACCCTTAAATAGAGTCGCTACTATATACTCTATCTATTTTTAAAATGTCAGATAATTTACTATAAACAAGCGAAAAAAAATCTCATAGTTTCGATTTATTTACACAATCAAGTGGTTATTTCAATCCGTGCACACTTTTTCTTTTCTTTTAGGTTAGTATGTATTATTTATTAAGATATGCTAAATTACTTTTTATGACAATGAAATCTCTTCTAAAAGATTTCTGGAAGAGCCACTATGCGGCAAATTATTCCTTCTATTGGCACCTAACCGATTACTTCTTGGCAAAGAAGGTGTTAATGATAAACCAGTACCATCATCAGATTGAATACTCTTCAACAAATCTTCTGCTAAAATAGCCACCGACTCACTCTTTTGCATTCGCTTTTCTCGAGAAGTATTGGTTCTTTCATGTCTGGTTCGTTTAACGCTCGTGTCTAAATCACCTGCACGCAACTTATCCAATAAGTTGTCCATAATATTTTTATCATCTTCTGTTCCTGATTGATTAGCTATTTTTTTTTTAAAAAAAAATGGTGTTAGTTTTGGTTTCGAGGTAACACATATATTTAACTTACTATCGCTTGTATCCACACCACGTAGTCGTTGGGCTTTGATTCTTTCTTTTCTTTCTTCATCTGCACGTCTCACCTTCTCCATATTTTCAAGCTTCTTTTTAGCTGAGACGTTATCACTCATAGCACGCTATTTGAAACAGATGAGTGAATAATAATAATAATACATGTATTTTCATCATTTTACCTCCCAACTGGATGTGAATGTTTTAAATATACCAAAGAATTCATCGGGTTTCATTTGATCAGGATTTTCACCATAATAGCTGACAACATCTTTGTATGCTACGTCCATAGATGTATAACGGACCTCTAGTTCTTCAAACTTTTCAATGGCGTCGTTTCTAAAGTTTCTCATTACTTGAGCGTAATTATCGCCTTCAGGAGTTTCTTCATCTTCGTCATAATGATTCTCTAACTCTTGAATAAGTTTTTGTAAACCTACACGAATTTCATTATAGTCTTTGACCATATCTTGTAATGTAACTGTAATAAGAAGACAAGACAATTAATGTTATTATATATTTTGTTATTGTCGTTGTATTTGTGTACCTCTGCATGCACTGCCGCTTTCTTGAAGATCGTCCAAGAAGCCATGAAGACGCGGGAATTTTAATTCGACAGAGTCTACCAAGAAATGAAGCAAAGTTGTATTTCCTTCTGTTCCTTTGGTGTCTACCAACTGAACACAAACCTTATTAGCAACCGCAGGTGGTTTTTTTTTCTATCTTTTTTTTTTAAAAAAAACAAAACTTACTTTGTTGATACTAGATATACGAATACCAAATGCACCACCTTGGAACGTAGTTCCATTCATAAAGTTACCCAAGACAAGGATAAACTAGTAACATAAATAAGACATTGTAATTGAAAAATAGTGCAATGATAATTTTACCTTTAAAAGTTCCTTGAAAGACGCCGAATCTTTAATGGCAATCGAAGCTTCTAAAACCGAGCTCATATTCTATATAAAGCGTTTAATTTTTTTTTAAAAGAATATGTGTGTAATCGTGTTACTTACTCTGGAGAGCTGTTGATGTTTTTCAGCAAAAGTAGCACGGAACAACATATTATCCACTCTTTCCTTGTATCTATCAATTTTCATCATCTGAGGAGGAAAAAAAAAAAAAAAAAAAATGAGTACATCAAGTATACATATAATTGTATATATATCTTACTTCATAACAGAAAGTATCTGGCTTGGATAACTGTTCTAAATCTTCGTCTGAAGCAGACTTTACAAACACTGACAATTTGCCTTGTTCTTCTGCGGTTGGTATATTGACTTGTAAATTACTCAACAAGTTCTCCGAAATGATACTATCATCGACTTGTAAGAATGCTCTTGATACTTGATCAAAAGATAAATGTTTTAATTTTGACAGTAAAGTAATATCTAATAATAATAAATTAATATACCGCATGTATTCCCCTTTTTTATATATATATGTTACTTACTTATATTGTATGCTTTCTTTGCATCCAAAATACAAATCTCCTGCTTTTTTTCTTTTTGCATACGCTTCTTTTTAAGAATCACCTTTTGTGCAAATAAAGACTCGATCGAATCAAAGACACCCAGTACGTCAAGTTCATCTTCAAGTGCAATTTCATCAATATCGTTGGATCCCCAAACTGTCTTACCGACAAAGTTTGCTTGGATTTTGGTCCATTGAAGAGCACGTGTCTTGACATTAGGTTGATGACGGATAACCTTACGAGGAGGTCCTAATGGCGCAGCAGGTCCACCAGGGGGAGGGGGAGGCGCACCCGGTGATCCTGGGGGAGGTGGAGGGGGAGGTGGACCCCCCTTTCCTCCTGGAGGAGGTGGAGGAGGAGGTGGTGGCGGTGGTGGTGGGCCTCCAGCTGTTTTTGGTGCAACTGTTCCAGGCAACGGTGGGGCTGGAGGAGGAGGTGGAGGAGGAGGCGCTAGTATACCTCTGCTAGTCGTAGAGTTTACTGGCGGAAGAGGAGGAGCTGGCGGTGGAGGAGGAGGAGGAGGAGCTGGAATTGAGCGAGCCACTGATCTGGATATAGGAGAATGAGGTGGAGGTGGAGGAGGTGGAGGAATAGCATTAGATACAGATATAGAGGATGTCGAATTTGAAGATACTGGTATATTCGATGATTGAGGTGAAGTAGGAGGGAGTGAAGGTAAAGGTACATCAACCTTTTGCAACGTACCTTGTGTTGTAACAGATATGGAAGATGTGTTTGTAGAAGAAACAGAACTTGAGCGAGGAAGATACTCGGTTGTACTAGCGGTAGCTAAACCACCGGCAGCAGGAAGCTTTGAAGAGTCTGGTTTACTGTTGTGTTGTCTCAGCTTTTGTTCAATTTCTGCAGCCAATGCACTGATTGGTTTATCAGAGTGGTCTATGGTAGTTGGATCTGGCCCGTTCTCACTCAATAGTTGATTCAATTGATCCTTTAATTCAATGTTCATCTTGACACCACCCTTTTGTTCGTCTTGGGCAAGTTTAATGGCAGCTGCATCGTCTAACCAGTTCTTTCTTCCGCCTCCTACTGGAACACGACGTGTAGAACCAATCAGAGGAGCAGTGCCTGGAATAATGAAACCGGCTGGACCACCGCCAAGTTGTCCTTGTAAAGATGACTTGAATGTATCTGATAAACCTTCGGCTCTTGGAATTTTTCCCTACTTGATATATTACTACGTGCACTCTAAATATTTATAAAATACAAACTTACATCATCTTCATTTTCTCCGGGTTTTCCTTCTAAAATGGCTTGAGCCTTCAAACGATCGTATGCTCTTGTAACTTCTTCTCTGCCTAATATAAAATGTCCATTTTGAGCATCTTGACCTACACCATCTTTTTTATTGGCGTCTGAAGCCGTTAAGAGAATGTCCTTTAATTGTTGATCCAGAGCAGTTACATTCATTTCGTACTCTTGTTGTGTATCCTTTAACTTTCTCTGCAGGGTGGAGATAGTATGACGCGACATACGTAACAGGTCCTCTAAAGAGCTGGTTTTATCTCTCAATGTTCCAATTAGCCCATCACCCTTTAAACTGATTTCAGTTTCCAGTTCTTGCTTTTCTTTAATCACTTTTTCCAGCATTTGTTTGGCTTCTTTAGCCTCTTGCGCCGATTTATTCACTTGATCTTGTTCAGCAAACTTATCGATCAACATGCCTACATTCCATCCCATAGACATATCCTCATTTTTAATGACTTTTCTATCCATAACCACTTGTGTGATTAATTTATCGAGTATTTGAAAGTAGCGTACTTGAATGTCACCCTGTGCTTGAATCATAAGCATATGCTGTAAAGCGCTCAAGAAAAAGTTGTAACTACGTGTTCCTTCCACTCGTTCCAGAATACGTTCAAAGCATGCGCGTGGATCGTTCATATCTGTAAGAATGGTCTCGTTGTATATTTCCATTATTTCATCCACATCGTTTTCACCCATTTGTTTATAAATATTGATATGTCTCTTTAACTGTTCGTTATTAAAGTCCAACATTTTTTCCATGATGGCATCCAGTCCACTCGCATTCATTTGGTTTCTTAGATGGACTCTGACTTCAACATCTTCAATGACTGTAACGAGAGAGTTGATCAACATCATGTTGGACAGACCAAAATCGCCTAAATGGCTATCAGGGGCGCCACCGCCTATTAATCGTTTGACGTCCTCACTGGCACCTACTAAACTTCCCATTCTACCTCTACCATCTAAAGTAGCATCTAGTAATTTTAACCAAGCGTCAAATCTACCGAATTCGCCAAGATGTTCACTTAATTTATCTAAACCCTTGAGTACGATCTCTTGCCCCTTTGGTAAATCGACGTGACACACAAAGGCCAATATTTCACAGACTAATTTTCTTGTTTGGATTGGAGGTGAGACAAGCGATAAAACGATATGATAAATGCATTGAGGATGAGCAATTACTTCACGAGCACCCCACTAAGTTATTCATTGTATAAGACACACGGTATAAAAAAGAAGGTGTAATGTTTTTTTTTATACTTACTCTGTTGTTAATTAAAGATTTAAAGCATTTCAAGATTTCAACCTCCATCTGAAGGTCCGCTTCAGTCCTACCATAACGAATTATAAATACGTTTTTTTTTTGGGATGTTAAAAATTCGACTTACTTTTGATCGCTTATATTTAAAGCACCAATGACATTAGTAATAATTTGTAAACCACTTGATTCGATAAATTGCTTTACCCATATTAAAGGCATGGTTCTTAAACTGACAGCTAAATGAGCAATCAGACGAGGAGTGACACCCTTCATATCAGCTTCCAAAAATTTATCGATATAAAAATCAGGAGAATTTTTATCGTTAGCAGCTATCATGGCAGATGCGTGATCTAAATTGGTGTTAATGCTTGTGCTAGATGTAGGTGTGGGAGCAGCTAAATCGGCTTGCTTGTCTTGCGAAACCATAAGCCATTTCTTTTCTGTAGAAAAGGCTAACATGACTGAGCGAGCTGATTGATCATGAATACCTCTTCGTGTCTACAGGTTCCCATGATTTAGAGTTTGCTTTTTTGTTTTTAAAGAATGTGTGTTATATCTTACCAGCATTTTTTCAAATAGATCTTGAACTTCGGCTTCGGAGAATCCATTAAAATCAATTGATGTCTTACGTGTGTCAGCTAAAGAATCATTTGTTGGGTTGGGTTAGGGGAAATATGAAGGGATAATTAAAAAAAAATAGAAAAAAAAAGAAAAGGAATTTTTTTTTACTACTGCTACGATGACCTTCATCATTAGAAATAGATGACGATCTAGGTGTATAACTCCAGTTACTTGAAGGTGGTAATGAGTTCTTTTCACCTTGTATTGAACCTTGTCTCGGTAGGCTTGGTGTAAAACTTATGCCTACTTCTTTCCTTTTACTCTTTTTCGTAATACTGAATATATCCATTTTGAAAAAGAAAAAAAGTTTTTGTAAACAGGGGAAAAGAAAAAAGCGAACCCTTTTTTTTTTCCTTTAATTATAAAAAATGCTGTGTTACACCTATTTTTTTTTTTTTTTTTTTTTTTTTTTTGCTTCTTGAGTAACATTTACTGGGTTCTCCAACATTTTAGACAATATGTTGCACTAGTTTAACAGTGTACAGCTTTAGATTGTAATTATATCTCTCGTACCAAAAAACATTTAGACTAAGGCTGCTCTCAAAGCAAATTATTTTAAAATATTAAATTGGCTCTTTATTCAAATCAAAGAAAACATGCTTCTGAATTAGGAAAGGAAACCGTAAACATTATATTGTCATGATGTTATTTTAGAATTATTAAAAAAGTTTGCTTGAGAACAGCCTAACTTTTGTCTTTCCTTGGTGACAAAATAAGTTTTAATGCTATTTTCTACGATAACAAATTTTTGTTACTGTAGATCTTTCAGGGATCTTATTGTAACAGACACTGAAAGAGTCCGCGTTTATTGACACGCTTAAAAAAAAGCAGCTTAAATGACGAATCAAAACGCGTCAGTTGAGTACCCCACAGACCTGGGATTGTTCAAAACAAACAACAGACAAATTCACGAGAACTTGTTTATTATTCTTGTTCACAATGTCCAAAGGCATGACGCTAAATGTTTGTTTATTTGAATCCCAGAATGATAGATACCATTGAGGACGTTTTTTTTTATTCTTTGCTCTTTATCACATCGATAAATGAATTCCAAAGTAAAAGAAAAGGCTAAAGGAGAAGAAGATCTACTTGCTACCACGGCTAAAGGGGCATCGTACCTGATTCTACTTCAGTTTGTATCGCGCATGCTTACATTTTCATTAAATCAAATCGTATTACAATATGTGTCCAAGGATAACTTTGGTATTGCTTCCGTCAATTTAGAGTTACTCTCTTCAACTATTTTATTTATATCTCGCGAAGGGTTTCGTTCAGCTTTGGTTCGACCAAGTAAGAATCAGCAACAGATTATTAACTTGGCATACATTCCGACATGTCTAGGACTAGTTACAACTGCTTTGACTTGTAGTTATTATTTATCTACCATCACACCACAAGATTTAGTAGAGATGCCGTACTATCGTGTAGCTGTCATCTGCTATGGACTTGCTTCGCTGATTGAGCTAATGGTCGAACCATTGTTTATTGCAGCGTTAAATAACCTGTATTTCCAATTGAGAGTCATGGTGGAAGGAATAGCTGTCATCTTACGGTGTTTGATTACGTTTGGGCTCACACTTTATTTTGCTGGTAATGATAAGCTTGGTATTTTAGCGTTTGCGGCTGCTCAACTGGTGTACGGAGTGGTCATGTTTATTGGGTATAGTGGGTTCTTTTTGTATAAGGAAAAGTCTATTTTACCGTTAATACCACATAAAATTATCGAAGGAGAAAGGTGATTTATATACTCGTTTGTACTTTACATGTATTAACGCGAACAAAAAAAAAAAAGAGCGTATTGGTTTGATCCGGCATTACTTTATTTAGGTGTCACAATGACCAAGCAGTCTGTTTTAAAGCATGTTTTAACAGAAGGAGATAAAATGTTGATTTCCGTCTTGTGTTCCAAAGAAGATAGAGGAGTTTATGCATTCGTGGTGAATTATGGTTAGTTGAAAATCAAAAAAAAGAAAAAGAAAAAATATGACGTGTTCATTTGTATATACAAACAAACATTGGTATGTAGGATCTCTGGTAGTACGTATTTTATTTCAACCGTTAGAAGAAACAGGCAGAACATTCTTTTCAAAGTTATTAGCAGTACAAGATGAAAGCAAGACGAAATCAGCTCGTCAAACAGCATATAATGTACTTTTGATACTTATTAAATTACATGTGTTGTTAGGGCTGATTTTTATTTGTTTTGCCACAAACTACACGTCTACATTAATTGATTTACTTGTTGGTAAGAAATGGTCCACGGGACAAGGGAATGCCCCTGGTGTATTAGCGTTGTATTGTGTGTATGTACCATTTATGGGAATTAATGGAATCACGGAGGGATTTGTTCAAGCAGTTGCAACCAAGAAAGATTTAACAAGGCTAAGCTATTTTATGATTTTATTCTCTGCTTGTTTTATGGCATCAGGGTTTTTATTTATGCATGTATTTGAGATGGGAGCTACTGGATTAATTTTAGCAAATATGGTTAACCTTGGTATTCGTATTGGCTATAGTTGGCATTTTATTAGACGATACTTTGAATCTAGTGTAACTGTGTCAGTAAAGCAATGGTTCCCACATGCAGCTACAGTGACTAGCTTTATCATTGCCTGGTCTATTACATTTTGGTCACAAAATCATATCGGATGGTATACTTTAAAACAAAAAGCTATACATATTTCTATTGGTGGGGTATGCTTTATTGGTGTTGCCGCTGTTATGTAAGTTTATCTTGTCGCTGGTTAAGATATGTTTTAACTTTTTTTTTTTTTTTTTTTTTTTTTTTTTTTTTTATATGTGTACACAGTTTACTAGCAGAAAAGAAATTAATAAGTGATGTGAAACGTTTAAAAGATCATAAGTTACAATAGCTAATTTAACTGAGTGTTAAATAATTGAATACAAAAAAAAAAAGAAAAAAAAAAGTGTATGATAGTCTTTTTACAAGGAGTTTAATTATTGTTTATTACTTACTTATATAAATTTAATAAGAGGAGTTTTCTCTTTGGTGTTTTATATACAAATTAAAAGGAGTAAAAGGAGAAGGGGAAAATGATCTTCCTATAGGAGATTCCAATAATAGAATAATATATAACCAAAGAGAAAATTCAGAATCTTTAACGCTGTTGTACAAAAAAAAAAGTGATATTACAACTCCCTTTTTTTATTTTTTATATAAATATTTACCATTATTTTATATAAACATTTTCTTTATTCTTTATTTTTTCTTTCTTCCTCTTTTCACCCAAATCATTCCTTTTACATATAACAAATTAACCTCCTTATCACCAAAACATGTTATTCTCTCGCTCCATCTTTTCTTTATCCGCAATGACATGCGTTTTATTATTGTCAGCTGTTAAGGCCGCGCCTATTCAATCAAACAGTATTTACTTTCCTGACGCAGGATTCGTTTTAACCGAAAGTTTGTCAGAATACTATGAAAATATTGTAGATCAAGTGATGCTTGATGTCTCTGAAACTGTATTATCATTTATTCCTCAGTCTATTAGCCATGGTGATGTTGAAGGTAAGATATCTTAATATTACAAAGTAGTACAATCAAATAACCAATATTATTTAGTTCGCCAATTAGCTCAAAAATCTTTAAACCGTAATCTTAATTTTATGCGTGCAAGTTTATTAGCTTCTGTAAATCCTCTTGTATCAACTGATATTCCACAAATTGCTGGATTTACTACAGTGCAGAATGAGGCAAATTTAATCAAATTAACAGCTTTGGAAACAGAACATGATCAACAAATGGAAGGTCTCTTGTTTGATTCTATCACAACATTAAACAAAAAGATCAGTCATCAACTTGGTTTAATAGTAAACGCTGAACAATCTTCTTCCATTTTAATGCGTCAAGCTACTACACAACGTAACACTCAAAAGCAAGAAAACCCTACTGTCATCACAGTTGAATGGAAGCTTCGTCAACCTTTCCAATTTAATCTTATCCGCGAACAAGTTGAAAGTGTTAATACCGACTTAATCGTACAATCTGAATGGTTACTTGAACAGTTATCACTTGTTGAACAGTCTCTTTTTAACGAATTTAACGATCGTGCACAAGAAGCTGTTCAACTTGTCTTGGAAAGTTTAGCTCTTGACATTTAATAATACCCTCTCTCTCTCTCTCTCTCTCTCTCTCTCTCCTTCCTCCCTCTTCTTCTTTCCCGTTCCTCATTATGTACATAGTTCTTTTAATTATAAAAAATAGCGTTGCACAACAAAATAATTCAATAAACGCTGTATTGAAATCAATAAAAAAAGGAAATTGACCACTCAACTTTATAGCCCGATTTAACAAATTGTACATGTGAATCAGTATTTCCTCTTTGGTTGTACCTTCCTATTAAGAACGTTCTCACACCAACAATAGTTCTCTTTCTTTTTTTTTTCAAAACCAGAGACTAACGCTAAAGCTAGTTTCCAGGGATTTAACATAGTGCCACCACTTTGGCTAAAGTATGTACATTCATATATTAGTTTTTATATACACCTATATATAAATAAATAAAATAAAATAAAAAAACTTACAGGTATGTATAATATTTCACCCTGCTCTAATATACATTCAATATAATCAACTTGCTTGAAGCGCGGGTACTTTTCATGATCCGTATTATCTATGTCCACCTATAGTAATATATTACTACATATATAGAGTTATTATTTATAATCGAATATTACCTCACTGGTATTAGTCATTAAGCCAGTTCTCGGATAAACAGACTCTGATTGTTGAGGAGAAATCAACCTTAAATATTTACTTCCAACTACCTGAACTAGCAAGTTATGATAAGGGTCTTGGTGTAAAGGAGATATGGTTCCTTTGGGCCCAAACCAAGCGTTCTTTATCACATCCTCGGTTCCGCAAGGATAGAGTTTGGTCAAGTTGGGTTTAATGTAACAATAATCTGGAACTATAACATCTTTTTCTAATCTCGGTATTTGATAAAATATATCATGTTGAGCTAAATAAGCAGGTTTACCCTCCTTATTTTCAATATGATCCCTTATAAAATCAGAGAATCGCATCATCTTTTGGCCCCAGTTCGAATCCGTATATTTACTTCCGATCTCTACTGGTACTACACGATCACCCGCAACAGAAACTAAATAATCTAAAGAAGACCACGGATGCTCATTACAAGCAGGCCAATGATCTATTACACCCTTTGGTATAATAAACGGTGTAGGTATCTCTTGATTACAATGGTTCAAGAACCATTCAAAACTAGGAGGTTCGGACAATCTTTGAATAGGGTAGCTTAGTGTCACACAGATTTTCTCTCGTACTACCTTTGGTTTTTTATAGTCTGGTTCTTTTGTTGTACGATGGTCGGTTAGCCATGTTTGTAGTTGGTCAAGAACAATGTTGGACATAAATCTTCGGTCAGGGCCAGGTGACCCGCTCACCACACAGCAGGTATCCAAGTCACTGATGATCTTTTGCACTTGCGCCTCCGCTACTTGAAAGTCCGTGTCTACTGAACAAAGTTGAAGTAAAGTAACCAGCAACCCAGCATCCATCATCATACGACGCCAATGAACAGGAACATCTTTGAAATGGTACAGCAGTATTTGTTCATTACAGTAATCTATTAAAGCGTTTGCTTTATAAAGTAACTCTTTTGTGTCACTTGTGTCTTCGGCGTCCAATGTACTTTGGAACAATTCATGAACAGAAGATCCACATGCCTCCAAATCTTTTTTTTTTTTTTTTTTTTTTTTTTTTTTAATAAATTTCTTCAAGGTTTCAGTGGGGGATGTAAAACAATACCTTTTCTATTGTCTTTCTCGTCTAATAATTCTACTAGCGTGTCGTACAAGTCTTTGAAAATCATAAACTGTCAAATGTAGACGTCTTGGCGCTGCTAACAAAAAGTAATATTTGTTATTGTAAAAAAAAAACGAGTAACGTGTATTTTTTTTTTTTTTTTTTTTTGCGTGCCCGCCTCTTCAGGTTTCACATAAAGTTACATGGACCTTTTTCATTTTAAAAAAAGGATTTTTAGTGTGCCTGTGGTTTTCGCATGCCGTCGCATGATCAGTTTGGTAGTGTAACAATCTTCTTTATACATACACGTGTCCTTCTTTAAACTGATTATGTCAATATTGAATCATAAGAATTGTAAGAAACAAACAAATTCTCTATTGTGTGGATCTTCGTCCAGTGCGACAAATAAAAAAAAAAGTAATAGTTGTGTAAAGAATACGACATCTCTCCTTAATTTATCTATAAGATGCTTTTTTTAAAAAAAAAAAACCAGGTTACATTGTTGTACACTAGGAGAAAGCTCCTTATTTTTTTATCTATTGTTGTCCGAATATGACGATGGTTATTATCCAAATGTGTTTGCAACTTTTTAATTATAAAGTTGTTGTGTATTCGGTCTGGATGTTAACCAAGTTCTACATTTAGTGTTATTCTTCTCATTGGTAAAAAAAAAGATGCATGAAGAACGGAATAAATCTTTTATTTAAACAAAGTTAGGCGTACATGGAAAATTCTACCCGGTATCGTCGCGATTTTCTTTGTACTTGAGTTAAGGTTCTGGCGTAGTTAAGAAGATTACAGGATATTAATAGCATACATGCTTCTGCCATTCGGGAGCTTCTTTTCGGTTTTGTTTGGTGCGATTGTTCTTTTTCTTTTTTTTCCCGCAGATTTGCGTTCAGTAATAACAGCAATCGGAACCCACTATTGTTCCGCATGATGTGTTCCTGTTTAAACTTTGTTTTAAGTTGGTGGACTTTTTTTTTTTTTTTTTTTTTATGTAACCAGAATTACTAAGCTGCAAGAGACAGTGTGCATTTATAATTTTAAAGACCTTGTTTAATTAATTTAATATACACATGTATGTATATCATTATTCTTTGACTGACATTCCGTTACTTGCAAAAAAGGGATATTAAATAAAACTATGTGGTTTGAGTCAGTCTGAAACACTTTATATCTTTAGCTAGGTTTGGCGTAAACTATGCACCTTTTGAAGATTACATACTTTTTTTTTTTTTACTATTCTACAGACGTTAAAACTTCAAACATTAGTTTTTTTTTGAAGGGGTGAGGCAACAATGGACACCACTGAATAAGATGATATGCCGTATTATCTGTTGCGGGCAAAAAAAAAGGGTTTACATGTTACGTAAGATATAAAAATGGTACAACAATGGCAGGAATTACTTGACAAGTATCTCTTTAGCCGACGGCTAAATAATATATGTACTATGTATATGCTGACCGAAAAAAAAAGGGCCTTACTGTATTAAAATACTATTTTAACTTTGAGGGACTTATATATCAATAGTTTCGCGTATTATGTACAGTGGTATCATTACACGTTTGTACCGATTGAATGCTTAAAGCAACCGCATACGGTATTACAAAAAGTAAATAAACTCAGAATCATATTAGGACAGCGCGAACAAGTTTTTATTACTTTTACCCTTTTTTTCGTGTGATCAAAAAGAAGTGTGTGTGTTTTGGGAATCATGCTAAAACTCACAAGAATGTTGCCAGTTCTGACAAAGGTTATAAATGAGCAGCGCATCTCAATAAGAATGTTTACTAAATCAACTTTTACACAGAACTTGACGCGCCCGAGATTTTATTCAACGGGTCAACTGTTACAGCAATGGGAAGCTGAAACCAAAAGTAATTGTGTTGAAACGACATGGGACGAAATTACGGGATCGCAGTTCAATCTTTTAGCTAATACGCTTGGTGGATCCGAGTATGTTGATGAAAAAGTTCCAAAAGAAGGCACTAACGTGCCACCTTGCTGGCACCACGCATACTTTCCCCCCCGAATGCAAGAAGGTAATTTAGCATCAGATGGATATGAAACGTCGTATTTCCCGCCAAAACCATTCTCGCAGCGTATGTGGGTCGGGGCAAAGTTAGATTGGAATGTAGAGAACCCGTTAAAGGTAGGCGATCAAGTCAAGATGATCACCGCATTAGATCGTGCTGAGTTGAGACAAGGACGTATGGGCGACTCTGCCATGGTTTGGATTAATAAAGATATTGAAAATGAACATGGGTGGTCTATGAGAGAGCAAAGATGCTTAGTATATCATCCAGAACAAGAAAAAAAGAGTGTTGTTACTAGGGGAATAACAGGTAAGTCTAATATGTAAAAAGGTCTACCGCGGCTAAACCCCACACATTTTTTTTTTAGTTAAAAAAAAGGCCGAGTTTTCAAAAACAATTACGCCTAGTTCTATCTTATTGTTTAGATATTCAGCGCTTACGTTCAATTCTCATAAGATTCATTTTGATCATGAATATGCAACAAAAGTAGAAAATCATCCTGGTAAGATTTACACGGTAAAAGAGAGAGAGGAGATTCGGTTCTAAAAAAAAAAAAAAAAAAAAAAAAAAAGCTTGCTTGGTTCATGGGCCTTTAAGCGGAACTTTACTTTTAGATTTCCTGATAACCAAAACGGGTCAAAAAAAGATGAAATCATTTGAGTATAAATGTTTAACCCCACTTTATGTGAACATGCCATTGACTTTATTCGGAAAGAAATCTAATGACCCAGATCGGTACGAGGTTTGGATAACTGATCATTTAGGTCATTTAGCTGTCAAAGGATCGGCTACAGTGGTTGTATAATAATATATATGTGTATGTGTCTGTGTGTGCGCAAATGGTTTTATTATGTATGTACAATTTTTTTTTTATGGAAAGTCTTCATTGATCAAGTCAATCATTTTTTCTATAAAATATATAAAAAAGTTAATATATTCAAATAAAATTAATCTTATATATAAATGAATTACCTAAACTTGGAGAATTGACACGTTGCCTTGATTCCGGTGCAGACATTAATCTGCTATATATCGATTTCGGTGAATCTCGAAGAATAGTTTCTGGGGTAGATGGTTCTAACTTTCTTGGCGGCGATAACGGGTAGCCACTTTTTTGGTTAATGGGTTGTAGACTAGGCATTCCTTTTACAATTTGGTCTAATACTTCATCATTCCAAACTTGATCGTCTCCACCTTGTTGTAACATGGAAGTCCAATCAACCGATTTTGTAGCGTTTGCTAGTTGTTTCTCACGCTCCTGTTGTAGCTGTTGTAGCTGTTGTTGCTGTTGAGGACCGGGTGCAACATCGGCAAGTCCCTTTCTACGTCTCCATTTATTGGTTTTTTTAATATCGTAATCAATAGTTAAATACCAGAATTCACTAAAGAAATCGGCAGGTAATTCCCAACTTTCACTCATAGTAGGGTCCCCACCATGATAGACAGCTTCATTTAACATCATAGAGAAACATCTGTCATAATCCATTTGGTCTCTGAATATAATCATACGATCACGCATATGAGGTGTTGGAATTAAATCAATACGAGGATCATGAGGAATAGCCAATTGAAGAATAGTTGGTTTCAATCTAGCAGCAGCTTGGTCATCTGCATTATTTAAAGTAGATTGTACTCCTAATTTCAAACGAATATGTTGAATAGCGTCTAAACTAGAAGTAGGGGGATGCAAAGGTGAAGTAGTGTCATTGAAACTACTACTTGTCCAAACTGGTTTATTTGAATCAGTTTCATCTTCTTTCGTTAGTTGTGGTTGTGGTTGAGGTTGTGGTTGGGGAGAAGGAGATGCAATTGAGTGATAGTCTTCCTCTGTTACACTATAATCCATGGATTCTTCTTGGTCATGATAAGAGTGAGGTGATTCACTTGAAACAGGATCCTGTATGTTATTATTATCAACAAAATGATAAGACATTGTTGATTTTAAATTAAAATTATTTCTAGTATAGGAGTTGACATAAGCTTCAATAGCATGAGGAGCAGTTTGTGCCATTTTTGCTAAGGCTTCTTCAGATAAATAAGGTGAATGAGTTGGGATATTAATGTTATGATGCATGCAGATAAATTGAAGTGTTAATACAACACCCTTCAAATACCAATTCTCTGCTTTGTAAGACTCTAAATTTCCTTTAAGAGAATTTAATTCTCGTGTAGCGTTGTTTCGTTGATTTCGTAAATTATGAATGGTTGTTTCCAGATCTTTCAAGTGTCGTTCCTTTCGCTCCCGAAAGGCTCGCTGGGCTGCACGATTTTGGGCTTTACGCAATGCGGGAGATGCAGGGTTAGGCTTTCTACCGGGCTTCTTTCGAATTCTAACAGGTTGACCATCCATATCATATCCAGTGGGTGATTGCATTGGCTGAGAATAGTTTTCTTGAGGAAGAGTGTACTCATTGCTTGACATGCTGTTTGTAGTATATGCATCGTTAGGAATATTTGACATGTACATTGTGGGATCAGGGTAAAAGGGATTAGAAGCGGGTCCAACTGATAAATTCGACATATTTCTTAACCAGTCGTCTTCTAATAGTGGAGGAAGGGGTTGTGAATTTTGCATACTAGCATTATGTTGCTGCTGCAAATGATGTTGTTGTTGTTGCTGTTGCTGTTGCTGCAACAATTGCTGTCTCTTTAACAGCAACTCTTGTTGACGTTGCTGTTGCATATAAGTATCTATATTAGCTAGATACGAATCCATTTTCTCTTGTTTTTTAAAAAAAATATATCTATAAAAAAAAAGGGAAAAATAATAAGGGAAAGAAAGAAAAAGGATAAAATAGAACGAGATCGAACTTTTAAGGTTTTTTTTTTTTTTTTTTTTTTTTTTTGCAGGCCGGGCACCCACCTTGCTACCACCTGTCGGATATCAAATACGCTATCTTGAATTTATTTTAAATTAACTAGGCGTTTACTTTTTTCTGTATTTTATATAGAAAGTTAAGTATTTTGTTTTGTATATATAATAGCTCATATCTACCAGCGAAAAAAAAAACGAACAGAAACACTTGTTTTATCGTAATTGAGGATGATTATTTTAACGAGACGTCAAGGCGGTATAATTTTTTTTCTGCCAATTCGCATGTGAAATAAGGAAAATGAGACATTTTTACTAAAAATGGTAATTACGCTTTTAAAGTAAGACATCACAAACACTTGACAACTGTAGCAGTGACTGGAAAACAAGCCAAAAAAACGGTCAAAAAACAGCTAGAAATTAGCTTAACAGGAGCATGAATTCGGGCAGTTTTCATTCGATCCGATGTTAAAGATCATCATTCTCACCTGTTCAGGTTATGACTACAATTACGTTATAAACCGATATATTGATAGTAAAAAAAAAAACTTAATAGCTGAGGCTGAATTGGTTTGATTAAACTCTGTAAAAATAGCATCTAGAACATGATAGTGAGTTGAATATATGCATTTATTTTACTTTTTTTTTTTACCAGATAAGACAATACAAAAATATGGAATTACGTGTATGTGCGTGCACTACTTACTGAAATTTACTTAATAACTGGTATATGACTTTTTTCGCAGCATTGAACCAGTACAAAAAAAAAAAGTAACACAGCTATTTTATTTCAACCACTAAGAAATATTTTAGCATGATTTTTTTACCTAGCGGTTTTGACTTTAGTAGGTATATTTTTTATTACGTGGTATTAACTCGCATAATCTCAGCCGCGTACCTATTATATGCGTAATGATATATACGGGTTTTATTTAGCATAAACTGTAAAACTCTGCCATAAGTAATCCTTAAGGTCACAAAAGTCATTTCATGTCAAATAGATTTAATGAATGAACCTGAGCGCCAACTAAAATAATTCAAAACTCCTGCATCAATTGTAATATATAAGAAAAAAAAAAAAAAAATGTGACTGAACAAACGGAGTTGGTTTGCATGTGAAAAATACATATGCGTGTGTGTATTTTTTTCATATTATACCACTTACTGCATCTGTCAATTCAACAAAACGTGCCTAATTGATTCATCCTTTATTTTTTCAATGCTAGCATGGCTTACTATAATTATTGCGTTATTATCTAGTTATAAACATGAAAATACTTTGTTATTTAAGTTGTTTCTATTACACACAAAAAAAAAAGTTGCCATGTGGTTGCTGCCCATTTTCTCGAGGTGTAACAATGTTCAAGAAATAGCTAAAGTTGGTTACAGTCTAGAATTGCTCTATAAATTTTTTTTTCTTTTCTTTTTTTCTTTCTTTCTCTTCTTCTTTTTTCTTCTTACATTCACACATTTAAAATGGAACACATCGCCTTTGAACACTTTGACCCTGAATTTGAGCTGGGAAACTTGGATATCAATGGAAAGCCAATTAAACCCCGTAAGAAGCCAGGACGCAAGCCAAACCCACCTTCTCCAGCTCAAAGAAAAGCACAAAATAGAGCTGCTCAAAGAGCATTTCGTGAACGTAAAAGGCGAGAGATGCGTGACGCCGAAACTAATATCAAAAAATGTTTGAATATGCGTGATCAAGCAATAAGAGATGCAAAGTCTCTTCAATTAAAATTAGAAGAACTACGCTATGAAAATAATTTCCTCAAGGGTGAAGTTCTAACCTTAAAAATCGCATGTATGGCAAATAGAGTGGATGTACCTAAATTATGGGATACTGGAATGAGAGATAGAATGGGCTCAGATACAACTACCTTCTCAAGGACAAAAGAAATACCACAACCGCTGGAATTCTTTTTAAATAGTCAAAGGTATATCATTACTATGTTGCCTGAAGATTTACTTTCATCTCCTACTTCTTCTCCTTCTCCCGAAATGTCTGCTTTTGATCACATGTCACAACAACAACATCATCATAAACAACAACAACAACAACAACAACAACAACAACAACAAAATCAATATCGGTCCCAAAATAAATATCATATTCCTTCTAATGCTTCTACTTCTTCAACAAATAACTCATATTATAGCGGTCACGACATGTTAGACCCTTTAATGTCATCACCTCCATCTTCTACAACACATGATTTACCCCCATTATCTGGCGTCTTTTCCTTCGATAATATAGCAGATACAGTGCAATCACTAGGTAATTTAGACTTGGACCCAGCGTTAATGCAGTACTTTTTACAACCTGACACCATAAATGATTTTGTAAATCAAATGAAAGATGTACCACCTGAACTATGGTTAGGTCAAGTTCCACCAGAAATGGCTGCGCTCATTCCACCAGAAATTCGTACCTATTTATCACAACCCCATCAAAACTCAGTGTTACACAACCAAGTCGATGAAGATGCTATGGACTATTCTTCGTCACCCCATCAGACTTCAAATTTTTCACCACCCGCTATACCTAGTAGCTTTATACCTGAAATACCCGTAGAAGGAGATTTCTGGAAAGATATTAAAGAAACTAATTTATCACCAAGTATGTCGAATAAAGTATATGTATCAGGCCCCATATCTGCTTTAGATGCCGTAAATCAAATGAGAACAATGCGAGAGCAAAATGATAACCGGTTCCTTTTGACACCAAGTACAGTTTTTTTTAATACTAGTATTTTATAGAATAATAACTGAAACTAATTCCCTTTCTCTCTTATCTCTTAGCCGAATTACAACGTAAAATACCTCATGATCCTAGAATTGATTTGATTCCTGGACCCACTATGCGCGACTATATGATTATATTTCAAGATTTTTATAACTCAAATGAATTATTTAACACATTACTTGATAATGCCATGTTTATAGGGGGAGAATTAGGTAATCCAGATTGTTGGTTTGTGCCGCCTAATTTCATTAGAAAATACTGGTTTTTATGTCCAAACTACCAACCAACAAGACCTGACAACTCGGTTGAATTGGCTGTCTTTTTTGCTCAAAAAATGCTAGATTCATTAAGACGACGAAAAGAAATGTATATTATGCGAGATAGAAATTTAAATATGTTTGTCAAGCCTAATATGGCCGAGGTGCGTATTGATTACGATCAGATACGTGAAGATGAGCCGTCAAGGACAAAAAGAATTAGCAGTATAGGTATATATGTCTAATTTCATTCTGTAAATACATGTTACTCATTATCCAAACATTAGATTTTTTTGTTATTGATAATATCAACAAGGATATTCCTAGAATTATTTCGCCAAATCCGTTTACAATTTAAAGCAATTTTGTTGTTGTTGTTGTTGTTCTTGTCCATATAGTTATTTTTTTTCGGCGCTTATTTTTCTTTACATATTATAATAAACACCAAATACGTATTTACCGTTACATACTTTTTTTTTTTCATTGACGACACTTACAACCGATATATTGTGCTCTAGAAAGTATACAATTTTCCCCAAGTAAGGATGTGCTACTCCAACTTGATTCGATCTAGTTTATGGAAGTAGTCTATTTTATTTGGTACATAATTTAGGCTAGAACTGAATTAAAAATGGGGAAAACACGATCATATATTGAGATCTGAGCTTTGTACCAGTTAAAAATCAAACAAATTCGGCTGCTATTGTACCTTATACTAGATGGTGTAACGTTTAGTACAACAGCAAAAAAAGGGTCAGCTTACTTTTATTCAAGTTTTATAAGAAATAAATTTGGACTGTAAGCAGTAGACATAAGAATTCTAGTCAACTTATTTGGACAATATAAAAGGTTGGGACTAACAGCATCGAAAATATTTTCTACAATACAACACTGGCCAAAGATACAGGTTCTTCCTACCTACTATAAATCTATGGAAGTCGGGGTAGTTTAATTGAAAAACGGAAAATAAAAAAAACCGAAAAAAACGCACGGTTTACAGAACCTAAATTATACATTTGTGCTTGGATATCTCAATGTTAGTTTAAGCAACTAAGGCTTGTTTACAAAATATATTGAGTCAAAATCAAAGCGCGTAACTCTATATTAAAAGATATATATTCGATCATTTTTTGATCGATCTCGGCTATACGTATAGATTAGCGATATAAGATTATAATGTTGGTATTGATTTAAATCTGTCTTTTTTTTTTTTTTGCTGGACATAGATAATTGGAATGTTAATATGTTTGTAACTAAATCAATTAGACACGTGTAAAAGCATACAGGTACGATGAAAGCATATAGATTTAAATCGTGATAGTAATGCCGTGAAGGAAGAATTAAACTGATGATTTAACTTTAAAAAGCGACTGATGATCCCCACATATTTAGTCAAGGTCCGTTTTATGAAAATAAATTAACGATGGCCTGTAGTATATTAAAAAATAATACATCTTTCAATAATTAAATGCAGGCTCGATATAGTTGGTTTTTTTTCAGAAAACAAATGAGACCATTCTCCGTGAGCTATAATCGAACCATTTAATATTTTGAAAGCATTTACAATTTTTCGCGCGTAGTTGTACACATGGACTTTTTGAAAGTATCCACGTACTATAAATCGTTTGATGTTTATAGTCATCTTTTTTGGTTTAATACGTATTAGATAATAAAACACTCCTGCCATTAAAAAAATACTACAGGTAAATTATCTTTTAGTATCACACGTATTTGATGAAACAGCCTCTTCGACGATTTTTTTTAAGTAAGTGCCTCATATATTTCGACAAGTACATCGTTTGAATTTCAGCGCTTAGTTTCGATAGTACCAAACTCTAAATTATTATTACAAGATTGTGTTAACACTTTTTGGTTTTTAGTGTATGGTAACATCAATGCATTCTGTCGCCGTCAAGTTCTAATGGTAGTAGTTACAGTTGAATTGTTAAATATCACAAGTCATATATTTTTTAATTACTCTTTTATACGTAACTGATTGCTATACCTAATTGATTTACAATTATTGTCATAAAAAAAAAGTGTCAATTTTTACTTGCCAATATAGCTATCAGAAAAATAGAATAAAAAAAAAAGGCGGGAGGGCTCTAGATAGTGAATAGTGTATTATACTCTTTGAATACTATCAAACTTACGATGAAGCGTATTTATGCAACTTTTTCCCCTTATACGTTCTCAAAACCTAATTTTTAATATGTAATGCATGTAACATACAAAAAAACGTAACGGTTTTATGCACATGGTAGCCTTACATGTTTGGTGCGATTTTAAATTTTTCTTTGTCTTTAACAGCTGACACCATAAGATTAAAAATAGTAAACTGGCTCATCGCTCTTCTTTGTAATTAGATAATTGACTCGTTTAAGTTTTTCGCTACAGCTTGATGGTCACCCATTATTATATTTTACCATGTGCGGAATCATACGTGCTTTCTTTTTATTAAAGCTTGAATTGTATGGCATGATGAGATTATGTTTTTGTACGTACATGTAAGTGTATAGGAGACATTTTTCTTGCCAATCCGTTATGAAAACGCTATAAAGGAAAGGTCAGTTGAAATAGCCGTGTATACTTGATATTAGGGATATTTAGTAGTCAACTACGTGATGTCTATCTCTCAGATTGTATCATTTATATTTTTATTTAGGAAAAACAAAAGGGCGTTTCTCTATTAAAAACGCCCTAAAAAAAGAGTTAGAGAGCGATGAACAATGTTGCATAAAATTTGATTATGAAATATGACTTCCAAAGAAAAGATGTAGTAATAATATGTACGAATAAATATCTTATCGAGAGGTATAAATAGTTTTCGGTCGGTACACCAAGATATACCAACTAAAGATACATGAACCAGCTTTTCGCACCAGGTTTTTTTTTATAACACCTCATTCAAATGAGATAAAAATATCTTCAAATACGGATGTGAATAAAAACTGTACATAGTAGATACAGTACAAGTCAACTATCACACATACAACTTTTTTAAAAAAAACAACCCACTTGTTTCAACCTCATTCGATCATAAGTTTGAAGTCTAATTGACACTTTTTTTCACTTGGAAAAATCAATTGGGGTTTATATCTACCTTGTGCTTGACTATTGGATTCAATTATAACTAATAAATAAAAGTAGTTTAAAAGGATATAAAGTTTCTGGGAGGATAAGATAGGGTAAAAGAGATTACTTTTTAAAATAAACCAAAAAATAGAGCTTTATCTTGTACGAGTTTAAGGTCACCAGAATAACAGCTCCCTTTGACCGCCCCAATATCTGAGAGCGGTTGTGACTAAATAAAATATAAAACCACAATACTATATGTCAAAGAGATTAAAGACTTTTTGAAAAACATTTATTATTATTATTATTTTTTAAAAAAAAAGTTACTAGTGCTTTGGCCTTTACAATAAGGAAACAAAAAAAGTTTCCAAAGTGAAAGTTTCCCAAGACTAACCACGAGGAGGTACACTAGCTGAAGTCTCATCACGTTCATACATATACGTGAAAAAAATATATATACATGTATCTAAATATAAAAATAAACACATACATAAATAAATAAAAAAGATGATGATGCCAAAGGATAAGTATCCACAACAACACAACTACTTAATGATACTGTTTTCCTTAGAGAAGACTACCGAGACAGGAACCATCAATCCAACCTCCCTACGATATCCGCATGGTTGGTGTGCCATTACACGCAGGTTAAACTGCACGAACCGCTCGTAAACGAGGCAGGGGAGAAGGAGATAAACATCTCGTCAAAAAACCACTTTAGCAACCGTTATGTCCTGCTGCTTTCAAAAGCCAGTACAATTATAAATAGCAGTGTTTCAAAGGGAGGAGAAAGAAATTATATTCTAGAGAAATAAAAAAAAAAGGAATGGATCCGAATCAGTTTAGAAGCAAAATAAATAAAAATCCCATTTACCATTCTTTCCCGTCATATTAACAACGAGTACAACAACTGCAACACCAATTCCAGCAGCAGCAGCAGCAGCAGCACCAGCACCAGCACCAGCACCAGCACCAGCATTTACCGCTATAAATAGACATTATGATTAGGTTTAAATATTTATAAGTAAAGCAGTTTAAATTCTTGCCTTTTAATAAAAGGAACAATCACCACGATACAAAAGGATACAGTACTTGGAAAAAGCATCTTAAAAAGCATTATACTTATTAGTTCAGAAAACTAAAAAGCTTTTTTTTAGCTCATTGTACTCAGGGTTTGGTTCATTACAGAAGAAAAAACCCCTTTAGATGCTTAATGTTTTAAAATGATTGACATTAAAGCTAATAAAAGTGAAATGACAAGAAGTGAAGGTTAAAATAGGGTTTACTTGAATGTTTTTAGAAGTGTTTATGTAAACTTACATTTGTACCTGACAACATGCATCTGTCAAATAAAGGCGATCATATTTGTGTCAAAAGAAGCATTTTGTAACACAATAAGCTATTACAATACCCGCCACCAAACTGAATATCTAGTTTCAAAATATCGCCATGAGCAATATTAGGCAAATTATGCAGTGTCTAGCAGTCGACTTTCAGAGAAAAACAGCAATGTGTATTGTACATGTTGTAGAAATTAGAAGACATGAAGAGAAAAAAGGTTAAAAAAAAAGGTTAAAAAATGAAAAATCTGTAGCGGAGTCTTTCTTTTTTTTGTGCCTGCAAAAAAAATGCCCTGCCTGGATTTAATATCACAGTTTTTTTTTTTATTCCAACGTGAAGAAAATAATACGACTACAGTTAATTAAAAGGGGATAAAGAAAAGTAATTTAAGGTTTATAATTTGTAAACATAGTTTTCGCATCGGCAATTCAGTATCATGGCAAGTTTGATTTGTATCTCTGCAGAAATCGACTGTCTAAAAAAAAATGGGCCCAGTTACAAAAAAAAATGTAAAACACTTTTTGTAAAC
Organism: Helicostylum pulchrum; assembly: GCA_025677825.1. NCBI lineage: Eukaryota > Fungi > Mucoromycota > Mucoromycetes > Mucorales > Mucoraceae > Helicostylum > Helicostylum pulchrum. The sequence goes on along the minus strand of JAIXMO010000038.1, from coordinate 61,499 downwards.
AATTTAATCTTCAATCTTTTCCTTTGCAAACTAGACATTTTGGAGAGGTATAGAGATGTAGAATTTACTTTCCATCTTTATGTAAATTGATTGAGATGCCTAAACTAGATCTAGTTCTATAGATAAAATCTTACACTTTAATAAAGTTCATACTATAGTCGTGTATCTTTCCAGTTTTTCTTCTTGAATGTGGATATAGATAAGATGGCTTCAAAAACAACAGTTTGTACCCGTAATGTCAATGACTATACGATATTATTGAATTGCTACTACCTGTAATCACTATATCCATTGTTGTTAAATGAGGCTGTGTGCGTGTTTTTTTTTCTTAGTTCTTAAGCGAAAAAAAAAAAACTGGTTTCTACTGGAATCATACATTTGGTTTATACGATTTTGTGTAAAACCGTTATATTAAATATCCCATTTATAGATTAAAAGGTACCAAATATATTAGTTTACCAGGAACAAAATGATCCATTTATTATTAGTCAATGCAGACCGAATAATCTAGGATTCAAGTAATTATAAAAAAAAATGCTCTTTTTATTTATGAAACAATAAAACACCCTTTTTAAAAAAGTAAGTGATATCGTTCTATTGCTTTAACGGTCGATTAAAAAAGTGTGGTACATCTACCTTTTATTTGCTGTGGTTATTCTAGTTTTAGGCGAATCGTATCTGTTTGCACCGGCATACAACAGGAAAAGGCTTCGTTTGAAAGATGTGCACATACTATATAAAAAGATCTTTTTGCTTGTGGCTGGCGATTAAATCGTTTTATCTCCCCTTCTAATAAATACCTTCAAGATCTACTAAAAAACGGAACCTTAATGCTAGTAGTTAAGAATCTCGATGTTTGTTTCATGGTTTTAATAAGAGGAATAGATCACGTATCGAAAACGTTTCCGTACACTTAAAACCCGTTACGGCATATATCTAAACAGTAGCCATCAAAATTCTTCAATAGTAAGAACACATTTTAGGTCGTTCCCCCATACCCTTAGCTTAAATCTCCTTGTTACTGTACCAAGTATTTGGGCCCTTTACATTACTAATAAAGCCATTCTCTTTTTTTTTTACTTATAATGACTAGTAATTGTAGTGTTGTGTTATAATATATATATTTATTCTTATTGATCGCTTAACTGCGGGTTTTTTTTTCTAGTCGCATTTACCATAGTAAACATTGGTTTCATATTTTTCTTAAAAAGAAATAACTCATAGCGTTTTTTTACCTCTTCAAGTATAATATATAGAGCTGAAACCTGTAATATGATGACTTTTCGGTTCAATAAAATTACCAGATAAAAATAGTTTCTTCGTCCATATTTTGCGTATTAACTATAAGAGCAAAAACTAAAAATAAGATGAAGTACATCTTTTTTTATACTCTCTAAATATCTCTGATACTGCATCATGGACGAAAATAAAAAATGTGGTCATTTTTAGTAACGATATGAGTATTCCAAATAGGTCTCTGCGTTACAGTTTTATCTCCTTAACCATGTATCTTATGGATATGTAATTCTCATATCTTTATTTCCTTCTATTTTAAAGAAAAGTAGAATATCTCGGTATTACGGCCAAGTGCAACATGTTAAAGTTTTCCGGAAAAGGAATAAAGTGGGGATAATTTGATTATTTTTAGACATTACGATAGACAAGAAGTCCAAGAGTTCTTTTTTTTATGTCTTAAATATATGTTTCATTTCTTAACAGCTGGTAACGCACAAAATAAAATAAAAAAGTACGTCCTCTTAAGGAGAACGGTTGCAATTAAAAAATGAATAAGGTTTTTGTTCATTTACAACACTAAAGAAAACAAACTTGTTACATGTGTTATTTTATAGAGATTTATTAAAATAGAATCGATTAAAAGTATATATTAGGTTGTAGTGATTATTAAAAAAAGGGGGTAACATTGTATATATATATTTAGCAGCTAGGACAATAGCCGTAATAGTTATCAGCAGCCAAGTTACAGTTATCACCCATGGCATTTGGTCCACCGGCACCACCGTTACCCCACCACTCGGGGGTATAACCTGATCCAGTTACTACACCAAATACAATAATCGCACTAATAGCAACGCCAGAATCAAAAGCGGCAGAGGTAACATAGTTGTACTTTCTCCACCATTCAAAGTGATATCTACGAATATAGAACATAAAGACAAAACCGGCAGCACACCACATGGAGAAATTAAGAGGGACAGCAGGAGGCATCATACCGGTAGAGTTCAAGATTAAAGGAATATGGATAAATTTGATCCAACTGTTTGGATACTTTTTAGAAAGGAGCCAGAAGGGAATAGGAATAAAGACACCGATAAGGAAGAACCAAAGCATAGAGTTGTAAGGAGATTCGGCACCAAACATCTTTTCTGGACCAATAGCGCCCCAAATAACAGAAGCGGAATAAAAGGTTCTTGCGGAAGGGCAAGTGAAAGGACGACCCTTGGTAGTGCAAATGTCTGCGACGGTATCCATAAGCCATGTAGCAGTAGCCAAGTTAACTAGACCAGCCAAGAAAGTACCGACGATTTGGACCCAAAACATGGCTTTAGGAGGAACTTTGGTATAATGACCAAGCTTAAGATCACTAAGAAAGTTAAGACATTGAGTAGAACTAATATAACCATAGGTTTTGAAAGTAACATTGGCAATAGGGTGACCAGGAAGGGCAAAGCCAATAACGAATTCAGTGATAACATTAAGACCAGGCTGCTGGTTAGTAACTGCTTGAATAATACCAATAGGGAGTACGAAAATGACAGAGATCGCAACAGCAAGAATTAGACCCCACCAAGGAAGATAAATGGGCCATTCATAAATAACAGCAAATGAAACGCCAAATGAAACGAAAAAGATGGCAATATACCACCAGTCTGGTACTTCAGGGTAAGCACGCATTAACTTTTGATGGATATCTTCATTGTTCTTGGTACGAGAGTTCTTGAATTGTTTAATGATATCTTTACCGTGGAATAAAGCAGTATGTGTTAAAAGACTGGTGACACCGGCAAAACCAATACCATAAGTGAATGCAAAGAAGGTAGTCATACGAAGAGGACCATGTATAGCATAAAGTGCGGGGTCCAAGATCTTTTGATCGTTTAAAACGAGACTGTTATCCCAAGGCTCACCAGCAACGTTGAATAAGTCAGAGGTTAAAATTGGGAACGTTTTAGCGTCCCAAACATTGCTATAGTATAAAGCGGGAACCATAATCCAAGCAACAAAAACAAACCCAACAGAAATATTAGCAATGGCCCAGAAAGGTACAACTAATGGAGAACCAAGGAAAGATGTAATGGTAGTCCAATCAAATGAGACAGAAAGCATACCCAAACCATTAAGGGAACCAGTAAGTTGAGCCAGCACACGATTATCTTGGTTGATCCAGCAAGCCCAAGAGAAGAAGGTCAATACCTGGAAGAAGTAACCGGGAAGCCAGTAGTAAACGAACATACCAGCAAAACTATACATGAACCAACGGAGACGAGTAGGACCACTCCAGTTTGAATCAGGTTGATGGAAAGAACGGAAAAGTGAAATGTTGGACAAGTTTCCTGGCCAGACCATGGCAGAAGGGTATACAAGATAAGGACGGAGTAGACCAGCCATTCCGTAACCAATAAATTGAGTAGTCCAAATTAATAAGATACCTCCACCCCAACCTAAATTTTGGTTATAAAAGATACGTTGAATGGTAATAATATCAACAGCATAGGCGGTACTGTAACAACAATTGGCAAGAGTTGTAATCAAGACATGTTCCTTGATGTTGAATGGACCAGGATTAAAGAATTTAGATTTGGGAATAACCTTTTCCATAAGCTTACCGATAGGGAAACTAAGCAATTGGACAACAAGAGGAGACAAGGTCAAAGCATTTTGACGGAAATGGAAAAATTGATTGACAAAACTAAGTAAAGCACCAAAAATAATACCTAAAAACCACATACGAAAAGTATATACAGGAAGTGTTGGGTCATCAGTACTATTAAATAAATAAGTTAACTTACATTTTATTGAGATTTTTTTTTTAAAAAAAAACTTACTTTGATACTACAGCGCGAACTTCTTCAATAGGAGAATCTTCTGCAGTTTCGACAAATTCATTAAAATCAGACTTTTCTGAATCATCGATGTGTTGAGTCTTTTCGCGATCAGAGACGAAATCTTCTAATTTTTCAGAGCTGACAATAGTTTCAGCTGTAATGTATTCATTGATTAAACCCTCCTTTTTAACGGAGGATAAGCTTGTTCCAGTCATGTTCTTTATATATATATATATATATATATATATTAGTAAAAAAGAAGTAATGAAATAAGAAGAAGCGAATGTAATGTAACGGATAAAGAAAAAGAAAATACGTAAATCATCGATTTTTTTAAAATCGTTTATATATCCAAGAATCACACGGAGTTAATGGAATCACTGTTTTTGGCCAAAAACACCTATTTTAGCGGACTGAGATCGGAAAAACCATTTATAAACAATGCACCATTTCTATGGTGGCGTTTTATTATTTTTAAGTTAACGTATATCAACTAGTGAAGATAATATCCACTTGATAACGATGATAGAAATGGTGATAGAAAAAAAATATGAGTGATGAATATTGGTAAATAACTACACTTTTAGAAAATTTATCCTAAATAAAATATAATAAACTAGATCATAAAGTTCAAAACAGGTTTATTTAACCAAATTTGACATTATTACTCTTATGTGCAAGCAAGATTGACTTCATCACCTGCTTTTAATTATTAAAATATTTCCAAATTGATAGTAATATGAGCAAGTGTAACATTTTACGTGATGCAAGATTGTACCAGCTAGTATTAACAAAATAGTTGTATATCTCCTTTTTAGTACTTTTTTTTTCTGCTTTTGACCTCTTGTTAAGTTATCTCGTGCTAGTCTGTTGTTTGACTCGAAGCTTTTATATTTCATCATAAAACAATTTTTTACTATTTATCACCTGTTTTTTATAATACATATAAAAAAAGGGATCATTATTACGCCGTTTGTCGACTGATTTATAAACATGCAGGAACAGCATTACATGGAATCCCTAAAACTTAGAATGAAGGTGCTGGTCTTTCCCCTCACAAAAATATGATCTAAATCAATTTGTTACCAAAATGTAATTGTTTTATGTTACCAAAGCATAAAGATGTATAAATAAACTGACAAATAACTTGAACAAATTATTAATCTTTAATGGCGAAGTAGTTCAAAGTTTTGAAGATACATATTTTTTATATTCCGAGCTAGAACTTTTAGGTGGACAAAGCGGGAAGCAGGTGACCCATCTCGACTAATATAGATTATCGTATTCTCAGACACTGTGCCAAACTGTAGTATATTTGGGCGCCACTCAATTATGCCATGGATGTATATATTTATTTATAGATGGAGAATCACAAATTCTCTCTCGATTCAGGTTAATAATTTTTTTTATTGATAGCTGTTTAATGATATAGAGTACAGGGGCACTTTTGCTTATCTTCTTAATCTCAAAAAGAAGGCATTTTTACTGTACACGCTGTCAGCAGGATAATATTTGTCGTAAAAATTAACAATGAATTCTTCTGGTTTAAATCCAAACTTTTGATACAAAATCTAATAATAAAAATAGAGTGAGTTTTTCGAAAAAGAGACAAAAATAAAAATCATACCATGGCATTATTATTAGCAGAGACATGAAGCGTGATATCTTTACTGATAGCAGTTTGAAACAAGTGGTACAACATAAACCTAAATAAACGCATGTTGAGCTTTTTTTTTTTTGGTGTACCATTAATTTTTTACTTACTGTCCAATACTTGCTTTTCCCCATCCTTCATCTACAGCAAAATAAGTAATATAAGCTTCAGGTGTCATAAATGCACACCCAATAACATGTCGTTTATATAAAGCCACGATACTGAATTCCGGAAACAAGAGTGATTCAGAGACATCAATACCTTCCCAAAAGGATCTACTTAACAAAAGATTGACTTGTGCCAAGTGCTCCTTTTGAAAATACACGTAATCAATACTTTCTCCAGGTATGACACCATCCACCTTTTCCCCTTTTTTACATGGTTTCCCATTGCATGCCTTAATTTGACCCATTAGTAACATACGATTTGGTTTACTCTGAAAGTCACGACGAATAAATGGTCGAAGTTTACGTCCGTTCCACGAGGACAACCAAGGCTCGTCTCGCGTGATTGTCTCTCTTTGGCGAATGGACCCAAACAGTCTGGAAGCAAAAGATGATGTGTAAGGAGTAAATGTGATTTTATCCAGTCGTTGTTGCTGATCATCCAGCGATTGTTCCTCTTCTTGATTGGATGCGGGTAAAATGGTAGTTTCTTTAGAAATCGGCTCCAAAGCATGTTTAGGTGTTCGTAGTAATTGAATAATATGTGCATCTATATCAAATAACTTAATACCCAAATTACGTTTAAGACGTCGCACAGCTAACTTTCGTTTATATCTGCAAGCAGCATAAGAAAGATTTTTGGATGAATGCTCTAAACGTTGCAGTAGTAACCATTCGTCTTGTTGTGAAAGGTGTTGATTGAATACGGAAGTAGTGTGAGGCTTGGTTACATTTGCAGTTACATATATGTTTGTATGTGTGTTTGTATTTGTTTGTGTGTTTGCGGCAGTATCGGTACCTATACTCGTAACTGTATTTTGAGTGTAGTTGGGTATGTCTAGAGATTTTTCCTCTTTAATTACATGAGTCTCTGTAATAGGTGATTCTTGTTGTACAGATGATTCTCTCGAAATATCTTTTAAAGTAATTTTAGGAAAATGTACAGGCTCAACATTTTCGGGTAATATTACAGTAGTATCTGGTGACGGTGATGGTGACGCCGCTTCTGGTGGCGGTGATACTGCTGCTGTTGCTGCTACTGCTGTTGGGGGTGGTGACGGCGATGCCGGTGGTTTTGATTGAACTGTTTCTAGTTCTTGTTTAGATAAAGAAGGAGAAGATGAAGATGCTGTTGGTTTAGATGTAGGTTTTGGAGAGGAACGAGATTTCGGTGGCAGTGATTTTGTTTGCTTTGGTTTTAAAGAATGCTCAGAGGATGGTGATGATGTTATTCGAGGAGATAAAATTTCGGGTGACATTTTATCTAAGCTCAGCTTCCGAGAAGCTGGTTTTTTTAAATGTTTTGTATCTGTTTTCTTCTTTTTGACAGCTTGTAATTCTTCGTCACTTGAAAGTTCATTTGCTGAAGATAATTCTGATAACGAACTTAAGTCAAGTAAATCTGGATCTGGATCCTCTTTTTTAACTTTCTTTGGTTTCTTTGGTTTTGGTGGTCCTGGGTCTGGTTTAGAACGTTTTAAAGGTCTTTTTAAATTCGGTTTTTGTTTGATCGTAGCTTTTGACTTTTTTTCGTTTGATGGAGGTTCGACTTTATGAAGTGTCCACCAAGCTAAATTAAAACTGAGCAATATGTACGCTTTCGAAAAAAAAAATGCTTACCACTTTGATGAAACTTTTCGAATCCGGAAAGAAAAAGGTTGTTATGAGTTGATAATACACTAGCAATTGTATTATTCCAGGTTAAAGATCCTATATTAAAAGGGATTATCAATCAAACCATGTTTATGAACTCCAAAAAAAAAGGTATTACTTTGTTTATCAGGTACAAGATAATCCCAATAATCATCAATAAATGCACACACATCCTCTTTCCATCTAAAATAATAATGTTCGCGTCTATCTTTTTCGTCTTTTTTAGCGTCCTCTACTTGTGCTTTTTTAATTAAATTATATATGACCAAGTGAACAATAGCGATCCAACTTAGTCCTTTTCTTTGAAAGGTTTCTTGACCTTCATTACAAATGGAACAATAAAAGGTTCCAAATGTATCGCCATAAAGTAAAGGTTTTCCCATACAACTAATACAATCTATTTCCGATATATGGCGTTGGTCTACATTCTTTTCTTTTTTTTTTATCTTTTTTTTTACCTCCATGAAAAAATTGACGACATTTTTCACATCGAATGACAGGTTGATCACTATTCATGTTTAATTAAGTATTGGATACATTACGAAAACTTTTTTTCTTCTTCTTCTCTTACTCTGTTATTCCTTGTCCACAATAACAATAAGTGTCCTCAGTATTTCGAGTGTGGTTATTATCCCAATGTAAAGATTCCAACTGTTGTAAAAAAGAGCGATATTAGTTTAAGTAAATTAAACGTAAAATAAATAGGGTTACGTTATAAGGAAGCTTCTTATCAGTCATATTGGGATTTATACAAAGAGTTTTTTTGTTGTTGTAAAAATCAGTTTTTATAAAAAAGTAAAATTATTAGTCACACGTCAATGAGCGGTGGCACTGGGACTGTAAATAAGTATAAAAGGAAGAGAGAGAGAAAAGAGAGCTAAATACAGTAGCGTCTTTATTTAAGGGTGTTCGATTTAAGGTAAGCTCTATTTAAGGGTGGGCTTCTCCAGGACGGCGTCTGTTCCCCACTATTACCACTATTCGATTTTAGGGTATAATCCAATTACAAAAGAAAATAAAAATTTAAGCTTAAGAGCCATTTTGAGAATTATAATTCATCATCGATCATTAATTATTCCTCTAAAGTGTTTGTTATGTATGTGACTCTAGGAAATGTCAACGATTTACGCGGTGAATCTTTTATTTGAACTTGTCCTAATGTTTAGGATCTCACAAAAAGAAGTTTATTGTCTTGTTCTTATACTATTTGTAGTGTTTTTACACCGCATAAGAAAGGAAAAAAAAAGACTCAAATATTCATGTGCTGAAATCACTCAAAAAATCACTTTATTTTATAGATGATCAATAAACGCATCAGTTATGACATGCACAAATGTTTAGTATTTGCTGCGTTAATTTTATAGCGACAATCGTTATGCATTCTTTGACAGATTCAAATATTTATGGCCACCGTCTTGTTGTCTAGTCCATTTCAATGCGCCAAATCTTCATCAGAATATAGTATTGGCCTCGCCATTAATTATAGTACCAAAAATATTACCTATAACACCTGTTTGTTTTCATATTTTGGCTCTTTGTTGTCTGATTGTTTGAAAGTAATATTAAATAACATTTCGTTTTTCAACCAGTGAGGGACATGCAAGATACATAGCTTCTTTCTGCTGGATCTTCGAGTATGACTAAATGTGTGTATAAGATTATAGTACATATTTAATGATATAAGATTTTTTAAACAAAATGAAAAAGAAGAAAACATCAACACAATGCAATAGTATTAAAAAGGGTCCGGTTATTGTAAAAAAAAAAAGACAAAGGAGGAACTATAGGTAGGAAGAAGAGGATCTGACTGCTGGAATTGCTTCTTCCTTAAAGGATACGGAGATTGGTAGCAAAATTCAACCTTGTAACCGTTAAAGTGTGCAAGTAGAATACAAAGTAGGTTTGATTAGGCTCGCGAATCCTTTTGTAATAGCCTTGATAACTTCGGTGGGTCTTTAGTAGATCCTGAGTAGACTGGCTATCACAGAATCACTAAGTAGAGTCTCAACTTCTAGTTGGTTTCATACTTGTTTAAAGTAACTAATCAAATTTTGATATCTTGTCAACAATATTACGCGTTAAAGTTGTAATAAAAAAAGCGTTGGTGCTGATAAAGAAAAATAGGACAAGATAATTTAAAAGTGATCATGGTGACTATGTTACCAAGAAACTGATAGTACAAGTGGTTGCGATGGATTCAAAGGCTATTGCGATGGCCGCAACTATATATTTTTTTAGACATAAAAGGTAGATAGAACCGCGTCTTTTTTTTGTGTCACAAAACTTCCTGAATTAATGCATATTTGAGTAAAGCTCATTAAAAGTCGGAAAATCTGGCGCAAACACTGATAGTTTGATAGTCAAGTTACCTGTACCTACTACATAGAAGATCTTTTTTACAGTCGACCAAACAGTTACGGAAAAGTACTATCTTACCGACCTACAGGTTCATTTCGCTACTCCCTTCCCCTCTTGAAAAACTATTGGCTATAGATAAAACTCATGTCAAAAAAAAAAAGTGAAGTATGAGTGTGGGAGTTTTTTTATGTAAATACAACATCTACCATAATAAGTCATTTTAAAGGCGGGCATATATGGTGAGGTTCGATTTTTTTTTTTGTCGCAAATATATGAAGTAATTTGCCAAAGTAAACAAAATTTATTCATGAGGTCATTCTTATTTTTGGTATTAAAGGCTTTTTTTTCTATTGATTTTCATTTCTTTTTCTTTACTCTTTGTATTATAAAAACCAATGCTCGTTATAAGCCTCGTAACGCTCTTTATAGGCTCGTCCTTCCTACCGCTGTTCAGTAACTACAGGACCTCTGTTATCCCTATCTGTCGTAAGTAACTTTTTTTTTTTTTTTTTTTTTTTTTTTTGCCTTTAAAGATAAATAGTAACCTTGTTTGCTTTGTTATTTTCTAGCTGGCTCGTCCATTTGGGATACAAAAAGTTACTGTACTTTTGTACCGACCGTCACCCCCTACCAAGTTTGGCGAAAAGCCTTTCTTGTAGAGGAGTGTAAATCCCTCTCTCCGAGGGATTTGTTAAAAGAAGCACTTTCTTTTGGTGTTTGTTTATTGGCCGAAGAGCCAAAATCGTTGGTGGCCACACCTCTTCCTGTCTGCCCTGTCTCTTCGTGTCCTCTCCATGTCTTTCCTTTGCCTTCTTGTCCGCTTGTTTCCCTTCCCTCGCCTTCTCTCCTCCCTCCCGCCCCGCTTCCACCGGTCTGTAACACTGGTTGTAAGCCAAATAAATCTTTCGCTTCAACAGCGAAAGATTTGTCAAAAGAACATCGGTCAGGGCTTTTTTACCCTGACAACGAAACGATGTTGTTTATAACGAGCCTATCGATTCTCTATATAATAGGGAATCGATTGGTTCGTTAAAATAATTTTTTTTTTAAAAATCTTAATGCTTTTTTTTTATTGTTATCATTGTTTAAAGTATATACCCATCTTAATTATACGTGTGTTTGTTTCTAGATATAGCTGTATATTATAATTATTTTATGAGAGAAAAAAAAGACGCGGTTCTATCTACCTTTTATGTCTAAAAAAATATATAGTTGCGGCCATCGCAATAGCCTTTGAATCCATCGCAACCACTTGTACTATCAGTTTCTTGGTAACATAGTCACCATGATCACTTTTAAATTATCTTGTCCTATTTTTCTTTATCAGCACCAACGCTTTTTTTATTACAACTTTAACGCGTAATATTGTTGACAAGATATCAAAATTTGATTAGTTACTTTAAACAAGTATGAAACCAACTAGAAGTTGAGACTCTACTTAGTGATTCTGTGATAGCCAGTCTACTCAGGATCTACTAAAGACCCACCGAAGTTATCAAGGCTACTACAAAAGGATTCGCGAGCCTAATCAAACCAAGATTTACAAATATTATTTCTCCATCCTATCGCCTAAAGTCGATTTGAAAATCCTATCCAAAGGCAATAACAAATGACAATGATGCATCATCGGAAGATCATGCCAAAAAAGCATAATCCAGTAAATTGTATCATGATAAACTTTAAAACTGTAAAAGTAACCGAAGCGCTTGAAACATTTGGTTGAAACCTATGCCGGCCTGTTCTCAGGAGTATCTGACACGAAAAAGAGTGTAAAATCTTGATACACGTTGTATTTACGCATTCATGCATCAAATAGGTTTAAAAAATGAGTACTGAAGATATACCTAAATGGTTAACTAACATATAAAGAGTTACGTTATGCAAATGAAATAAACGCCATACTAAAAGAAAAAAAACTAAAAAATGGACAAATGCTTGCACTAATCGTAGCACTACTCGTTGTTGCTCTACCTTTTTTTGTCGTTGTATTACCTTTGGTAAAAGTGGCATTGGGAAGGGTTCGCTAATAGCTAATCCTGGGCCTAAATGATTCGATCAGTTTATCCCAATGCTATTAAAAATAAATCTCACTTTCTGAATTGGACCACAGAGCCTTTTGTATATGACTTTAGTAAATACTCTATTAAACAAATTTAATAAAACGGCAACTTGTATGTTTTAAAAAGTTTTTTTCCCTAACCTCTTTCTCCTATGGTCTGAAGCTCAAAGTGGCATATTATATTACTGAGAAACCAAGCCAGTTGGATCTCCCTTTGAAAAAAAAAGTTGACAGTTTGAACGCATTTTGGTCTCTGTCTGGTTGGCGAAGCTATAAGATAAGGTTCCTCAAATTTTAGTTGTGACCAAATAGAGTAGGCCGTCCGGTGCTCCACTTAAGTTAGATTTTTGTTTCTTTGACGCCACTGTCCCAATGAGTTCAGGGCTACCAAAAGATTCTCTTTTACTATAAAAAAAGATGGAACTATACAGAGATGAACCTTGTCGCGGTTGGTTCTGGAAACACTTTTTAAAGTGGCTAATGCATCTCTTATTATATCTCTTTAATATTTTAAATTAAATAAGTCTTTTCTTTGGTTGTATTTAATAGAATCATTCTTTTTATTTATTTTTCGCAGACTATTTTTCTTTCTTTCCAAAAGTGACGAATAAAAAGTGCATGTAAACCTTCAACTAAGTATTAAGATGGTTTGGTAAGCTGCATATACATTTTACATACGCACGGACATCTGTAAGGTATAAGCAACATATTCCCCTATCTTCCTGCGCGTATTTTGACGAGTTGGGATGTACTTTAGTATCGAACCGTGCGCAGTTCAACTTCTTAATTTATACGGCGATCAATAGTTCAAATATAGTTTTTTTATTTATTTATTAAGCAAATCCTTTTATTGACTTGTAATTAGAATGAACAAATACTGCATAAGCAAAAACTAGCAAAAGGCGGTAGGTAACACGAAGGGCTGATTTTTTTTTTGTAAGTATCCCTTTTCGCCGCAGCTACCAAGATTTCAAGTAGTTGCTCTTTCGAAATTTTTTGTATATCCTTGTACTAAAAGTAAGATAAGAGGCTTATACGTATTCACATTAAAGAAAACTTCTGCCAAGCTGAATTAAATATTTCCCAGCGAAAGCCGAAGCTATTATTTCTTTTGCCGAAAAGTGCCAGTTAAAACCCCTCAGGCGCACAACTATTTGGGTCACACCTTTCTTTCTTCTTTCTTCTTTGTTCTTTTTTTTCAGCAACAATAAAAAATGAATGACTTTTCGAATGAACCTGCTGAAGGTGCCACCTTTAGTATGATGGCACATACTTCACATTATGAAAGAGTAAGTAACTTTTTAACTTGTATATATAAAACGGATGATGTAAATTGACCCTTTTTTTTTCTTTATAAAAAAAGCGTTTTCAACATTTCTTAGATCAAACTACACCTTATGTTCCTCACCGTTGGGTTGCTACTGGTGCCCTTTTAATATTATTCATGTTGCGAATTATTTATGCTGAAGGATGGTACATTATAACGTAAGTTGAGCTTTTTTTTTTTTTGGTATGCAAGGAGAATTAACCCACCGTTTTTTGTTTTTCTTTTATATATGTATATGAAACTGTAGATATGCTTTAGGTAAGAAGAAATAGGAATGAAGGATGGGGAGGACTGTTACTGATTAAAGAGTATTATTTTTTTTGCGTAGGAATTTACATTTTAAACTTGTTCTTGGCGTTTTTAACACCAAAGTTCGATCCTTCAGTTCAATTAGATACTCAAGCAAACGAGATGGAAGAAGGACCTTCTCTTCCCATGAAGAATGATGAAGAGTTTAAGCCTTTTATTCGTCGTCTTCCTGAATTCAAGTTTTGGTAAAGTATTAAAAAGAGGGGAAAGAGAGAAATTAAAAAGGGGCGACGAGACTAATTCAAAAGGTTATATTAGGCTTTCTGTTACCAGAGCTACTATTTTATCCATCTTTTGTACCTTGTTCAGTATTTTCGATATTCCCGTTTACTGGCCTATTCTTTTAGGCTACTTTATTATTTTATTCTGTTTGACGATGCGTAGACAAATTGGACACATGATCAGATACCGATACATTCCCTTTGATTTAGGAAAAAAGAGTTATAGTAACAGAAGAAGAGTTTAGGAGAATTGCAATTTTTATACAAGCTTTACTGTATATATATAAAAGAAAATTAATACTTTTTAAGTGTAATAATAAAGGGAAAGGGTAAAAAGTTTTTTTTTCCCTTTGAATAATATCATATACGTCCAAACAGTTTTATTACACGTGAGAATGTGGTGTGTGTGTGAAATTCTTTTTCTGACTTAAAAAGCTTGAATCATCTTTTTCCCCTTCTTTCCCCCCTCCCCTTCATGTCGAAACAAGGTAAAGAAGAAGAAAAAAAAAAATATTTTAAGTACAAACTAATGGATAATTTTTTCTGCTAGATTTAAAATATATTATTGATACCATTAGCACAAACCAAGTGTCAGAATTTGAGCCTGGCCTGGTCAGAAATGCAAGTGTGGCAGCTATTGTTCGTTGGAGACCGTATGTTACAGATCACATTCTTTCTTATCCTTTACCCGCAACTCCAGTTGAATTCTTAAATCAATCTTGGATAAATGATTGTCACGGTGAAGCTGAAATTTTATTCATACAACGTGCTTCTCATCCAACAGATTTGTAAGTTTCTTTTCTTCTTCGGTATAATTCAAAAAAAAAAAAAAAAAAAAAAAAAAAGTTATTAATTTATGTGTGTATAAAAAGGTGGTCAGGGCATATTGCTTTTCCTGGAGGTAAAGATGAACCCAGTGATAAATCACATCTTGATACTGCGATTCGCGAATGTAGAGAGGAAATTGGGTTAGATCTTGCTAGTCCACATTTTATCCCATTAGGTACATTAGAGCACCGAAAAATTACTTCATTGGAAGGCAAAAAATTAATTATGACATTGGTTCCACACGGTAAGTAAGTGACCGCAAAAATATGAATTTTCTAATAAATTATCTAGTTTTTTTACAGGTGAGTCCTATAACGCCAGAAATTTTACTTCAAACGTCTGAAGTTGCAGAAACCTATTGTAAGTAAAAATATATAACGTTTTTATGCAGCTTATCTAATTATTATTATTATTTTTAAAAAAAAGGGATATCTATACGTTATTTATTACAAGATCCTATTGTCGCTTATGCGCCATTTATTGACGCAAACCTAAAACCGGGACAAAAAGTACCATGGCCTACATCTGTACGCGTACCAGCTGTTCAGTTCAAAACGGCGACTGAATCCTCTACACCTCATTTATGGGGAATGACCCTTCGAATGACTCAAGATATCGTTGGTATGAAACCATCTCGTACTTATATGACTGAAGAAGAATACAAAGAATTTAAAAATAAACAAGCCAAGCTTTAATAAATAAAATAAAAACGAAATTGTTATCATTTATTTATTATTAGTAGTATTAGTAGTTAGTATTAGTTAGATTAGTGTAGTACAAGGGGTTAATTATTAGAGAGTATTATAATTATTAAGTCTATATGCGATTTGTAATATGTAAAGTGTAAAAATAAAAATAAAGGGAGGGGCATGGCGAGATTAATGGTGTTTATATTCGTTTTGCAGGTAGGCGTCGAAATGAGGTGTACCTGGTGTAGTGGGGGAAGGAGGTTCAGAGCAAGTGGGAGAAGTAGATGCGGAAGGATAAGAGGCATAACCATCACCCGAGTTACGGGATGTCATTAATACTTTGGGAGGAGACTTGCGAATAGAGAGTAATGGAACATGATCATATGAATTTAAAGTTTCTTCGTGCTGATCCGAATGATGAGAGATGGCGTCGGTATCTTGTTGGTTAAAATCAAGATTAGCTTCCTTCATTAAAAGAGCTTCGGTATCATCACTTTCACGTTGATCAAGAGTCAAGACAAACTTTTCCATTTCAATTGAGCGTACATAGTTGGCAAATGTTTTCTTTACAGGTACCTTGGATTCAATATAATCTAAACGAGTTGTACAATTGGGTCGGATAGTAGGGAGATAGCGACGGAAAAAGAAAAACGCAAGCGTAGCGTAAATTGAACCGCCTACGAGATCAATCAGATAATGATGGGTTAAATACATGGTGGCAAACCACATCCACATAACATGGAAAACACAATAAGGTCTTAATTTAGGACATAACCATGACAAAAACAACATTTCAATCGTAGCACAGCCAGAATGAAGGGAAGGAAATGCACCAAATACAAGTGGTGAATTACCGAATGTTGTTCCGTATAGATTTAAACCTAAAATGTCATCGATTCTGGCTAAACCACCTGGTTGGCCATGTACCGAATAATCAGCTGGAGCGGAGCCATAGCTGAGCTCATACCCTAAAAAAAAAAATGGTAAGTTTTTTTTACACTGAAACTCTTTTTTTCGAAAAAATTCTTACAAGGAGCAGAAGTAGGAAATAAAAGTTGAGTCAAGACACCAGCTAAATTCATATAACCAAAAGCTTGACCAAAAACTGCCAAAGAACCGGGAGGGCCATAAACAAAGAGCAAGGCAGAAAATACAAAAGGAAAAGCGAAGTGAATGATGCCGTAAGGAATCCAAGCAAATATATCCAGGACGGGATGAGTGTGCTTTGAAATGATTTCAGAAAGATTAGCACCGTAAATAACTCTTTCCAAGGTGGGAAGTAAATTAACAAAGATATGTTGAGGTTTTATGTGGTTAGGGAGAAATTTGACAGCGTAGAAAGTAATTAGCCAAGTAAAGATAGCCATTGCGGGTAATGTGAAACGTCGAAGGTATGGTATAAATGGTGAAGCAACAAGACTAATAGCAATCAATATTCTTAACCAAAGCGCTGGTGATTCAATATAGTACATGTTGAATAAAGCAAGTGCTGCAAGTACAGGGTATTGTAACCAATTCCATTTCCACGCCTTGGATAACTCAATTGCTTTCTGGAACATGTTATCGTTGTTATTAAATTAATTGCTATGGTAAAAATGGTATCAATGGTAACTATTTTTTTTTTCTTTTCTAAAAAAGAAAAAAAGAAAGAAAAAGAGTGTTTGAGAAAGAAGCTGAAAAAAAAAAATTTTTAGGTTCCTTTTTATATAAAATTTTAAGGACCTGTGATAGTCAGATTTCCTTTTATTTTTAGAGCGCAGCAGTTTTTTTTTTATGAGTGTAAAACCCAACTGTCAAGTAAAAAAAAAAAGAAGTGTGGTTATTCGTAATGTTTATAAAACCGTGTCATTATTTTCGCCGAAAATAAATAAATGACTAGGTGAAGCGGTAGTTTTACTATAAATGGGAATTTTGTCACGACGGAAAAGCCGGTCAAAGGCAATCCGAACAACCTTAATTTATTATTACACCCGATTTATCCGGAATAATGGGACGCCGAGAAAAAAAAAAAGTTAAGCTTTTCTTTTACAGAGTGAATAATATGCAATTTTTTATTTTTATAATTATCTATTTTAAGGAATATGTGTAGCGCCTCTTGCTTGGCGCACTTGTTGAAGAATTCTCTTTTGACGAACTTCTTCATCTTTAAATGCAGATTTTGTAGTCTTCTTTTCTTCTCGACGATGCTATTATATATATAAAAAAAAATTGATGAGTCATCTTCACAATAATAAAAAACGCGTACATAATGGGTAATATTATTACCTTTTTAGCTTCTTTGACTGCTTGTTTTCGTGCCTTCTTTTCTTCTTTTGTCTCTTCCTTTGTTCTAGGTGCACCCTTATTTTCAGCTTGTTCACCATCAGATTCCTCTTCTTCTTCCTCCTCCTCATCTTCTTCTTGTTCTTCAGATCTGTTCTTTCTTGATGCTCTCTTTTTACGTTCAACTTCTACGAGAATTGGCATACCAGTCTTGGGATCAATTCTGATTCTCTTTGAGGGACCTTTATCGTTAATTAAAGTAGGATGATTTTCAAGGTTAGAATAAGTAGAAACAATACTTTGACAATCCCAAGTTTCTCTCTTCTTCATTTCAGGTCTTTCCAATTTAGGTTGAAGCGCAGATTGTGTAAGTTTTTGTCTTGGCTCATGAATTTCTTCTTCGTGGATATGTGTCTTTAATAAACCTTGACGCATACTATCAAGCTTGGCAGCGGATGTTTCTCCTTCCATTTTAGGTTGCATCTTTCTACCAACAATTTCATACTTATCTAAAAATTCATCTAAAATAGCATCGAAATCAGCACGCTCTTCTTTTTCTTCACCGCTTTCGTATTCACTCTCGTCATCATCATCAGCGTATTCTTCTTCAATCTTTTCAAATCTGTCATCTAATAATCGAAGTTGAGAGTTACGGTGCATAGCAGAAGATGAAACAGAGAAACTGGTTCCCTTTGATTTAGTTTCAGCTTCATCATCAAATTCATCATCAGAACCACCACGGTTTTGATTCAACTTGAACCTATTTAAAAAAAACCAGATTAATTTTACTTGCAGTAATAATAATAACAATGATATATTACTTTTTAAAGGCTGCTTGCCAATCATAGTTTTCTCCACCAGCTTCACCACCCTCTTGTTCTTGCTCTTCTTCATCTTCATCTTCATAATATTCCTCAATCTCTTCTTCTGAATCAAAATACTCTTCATCTTCAGCAGGGTCATAAGCTTCGCCTTCAGCATTTAAAGCCTCAAAGAAATCTTCCTCTAAATCATTTTCAACATACTCTTCATCGGATAAAGCTTCCAAGACCTCACGAAGTCTAGGATCCATATCAGGTTGAAGACCGTTATCAAGACCAGTAGGTTGGTTCATAAGACCAACCTTCATTTCAATACTGGGAGGTAAAATTTCATTAGGTAAATGGAACAAATTGGGGTTCTTTTGTTCTCTGTGGACTTCATCATCTTTAAACATGGAATCCAATGTGTTGGTCTTTTCTTTTTTACCGGGTGCTTCCAAAAATACAGTATCGACGTCGCCCATAGGCTTTAAATGTTGAGTGTAATCGTATTCGCCGTCGTCATAGTAAATACCATATAATGCTGCTTGACCAATACGTCTATCGTTTAAAACAAAAAAGAAATGAATTTCGGTTACTTTTTTTTATTATTTTTTCCTGGTAACTTACTTGTCAATTTCGTCTTGACTCAACTTTTCTGGCTTGGCATAGACACGATCAATCTCGACTTGAGATTTAAACTATATTTTTTTAAAAAAAAAAGAAAAAGAAAAAGAAAAGGAATGAGCCATAATGCATATATACAAAAAACTAGTTTTCTTTTTACCTTTAATAAGTTAGGGTTCAAGACTTCGCGCAAGACACGATCAGGGGCTTCGGCATCATTGATAAGAGGATCCTTTTGCGATCTATGTACAACATGGAAATGCTTTGCTGCTTTCTTGTCAATAAAAGGTTTTTTACCCATTTTAATATTTTTTGATATAGTAAGAAAAAAAAACCGAAAAAAAAAAAAAAAAAAACTGTGTTTGACGCTTTGATTTCAAATAGTGGCTTATGAAATACATTGTAACCATTTGATTGGCTTGCTTCTGTTTAAAAAAACATATTACCGCCAATACGTTTTTCTTTTTTCTTTTTTTTTTATCATCATCTTTTTTTAAAAAAAATAATACAATGTCTCAACTTATTGCCCCTGTTCTCCCTGACCATGTCAAGAAGCCTAATGAAGAAGAATATAAAAAGACTTTAGAACAAATCAACGGTAACATTGAAAAGATTCAAAAGCAATTTGTAAGTTTTGTTCCCCCGCGACACCCCTTTTTTTTTACCCTTTTTATTTATTCATCATCATCATCTATATTTTTAGGATGCTGTTAGAGAAAAGATTAACAAACTTCCCGCAAAGGGTGATAACGCTCGTCGTGAAGAAATTAAACTCGAATTAGCCGAGATTCGCGACAAACAAGCTGAACTCAAGAAGACTCGTAAAGCTGTTTATGAACAATTAGATGCTATTAACGATTCTATTCGTAAGAAGGTAAAAAAAAAAACTAATTTAATATCTACGTGTTTTATTAATGCCTTGCGTAACTATGCTTTTAGGTTGGTTCTATCAAGGGTTTCCAAACAAAGATTCCTTTCAAGACCACCGAGGAAGTTGATGCTCGTATTAAGTAAGTTAACATGAGGAAGAGGGGGAAAAATATGGTTTTTTTTTTTTGCCGTGGGATATCCTAACGCGTTTATTATTATAGTGAACTTGAAAGCAAGATCGAAGCCGGTGTTAGAATTGTAGAGGAAAAGAAGGTAAAAGAATATGAGAGAAAAGAGATATATTTGTTGCGTGTGGGGTAATTAATTTTGTATGTGTGTATAGATGCTTCAAGAAATTACATTATTAAAGCGTAACCGTCTTTCAGTGGAAGATGTTGATGATCAACAAAGTGCTATTAATAAGGAAAGAACTATCCACGATGAACTCAAGAAGAATATTGATGACTCTGAGGCAAAGAAATTAAGTGATCGTTACGAACAACTCGACCAAGAGTTCAAGGAACTCTTTGCTGATCAATCCAAGCAACGTGAAGCACGTAACCAACTCTATGATGAACGTAACCGTCTCAAGACATTATTAGATGAAGAGTATGCCAAGATGCGTACACTTCGTGACGAACACCGCAAGAACAATGATGAATATTATACCTTTGTTCGTCAATTAAGAGATTTTAAGAGAGAACAAGAACAACTTCGTAAGGTGCACGAAGAAAATGAAAAGCGTCAAGAAGCTGCTAAATTAGAACTTGAATTGGCTGCTTTACCTGCTTTTGAAAGTGAAATCGCTCTTTGTGATAACTTGGCCATCTTTTTGGAAGGTTTTATTTCTAGTAATAAGACTGCTGCCGCTGCTGCTACCCCTGCTGTTGTTGCTGAAGCTTTTGAAGGTATGATGATCAAGAAGAAGGATGATGAGGTTTTCTTTGCTGGTAGCAGTAAGAAGAACAAGCAACAAAAGAACAAGGATCCCAAGGAAAAGAAATCTGATGTCCTCAAGTTACCTCTTGCCACTATGGAAGCTTTCTTCGATATCAAGGTCACTGTCCCCACCAAGATTTCTGAAATTCCTGCTACCCTCTTAAAGTTAAAGGAACGTAAGGCTTATTATATCGCTGAACAACCCAAGGTAACTGAATTAAACAAGAAGAATGCCGAACAAAAGATCGCCGCCATGTTAAAGGAAGAACAAGAAGAAGCTGCTGCTGCTGCTGCTACCCCCGTTGAAGCTACTGTTACTACTACTGCTACTGCTACTACTATTGAAGCTACACCTATTACCACTGAAACTGAGTAAAAAAAAAAAGTAAAGTAAAAAAAAAGTATACTATTAGATTTTTCATGCAATTCTTTTTTTTTTTTTTGTTAATTATCTACTACCATTTAAAAATAAAATATTTATAAAAAAAATACATATAACAATATTTACATTATTTCTCCAAGAGGTTTTATTATTATTATTTATATGTACATTACGACTCGTAAATGTGAAATACGGGTCTTGTTAATATGTAAGCGTCTCTGTTTTCGATCAATTTGTAGTAATCATATACGACAGCTTGAATTCTAAATCCATTGCGCGTATAAAATCGAATTGCCTGTTCGTTTGCAGTCTGTACGTGTAAATAAAGCGAGGTAACAATTGGGTTCGTGGCTCGTCTGGCATTTTCCATAATATTCTCAATCAATATACTACCTATAAACGTATATGTATAAGTGACATCCGTTTAATTGACAAATATTGTACCTAAGCCTAAACTTCGGTAGTTCTTAAGCACCCCAAGCGTCATCATGTATACCCTGGCGGTGTAATTAGCATACTTGGAAGGTTCTAATCGACAGCAAACTGCTCCTGCGTACTGATTATCGTAATAAACTAGAATGGTAGAGGGGGGAATGACAACTTTTTTTTTAAAAAAAAAGGAAAAATGCTTCAATAGAAGGGTGTTTTGTGAATTAAAACCTACTTAGCTTTGCCAAGTCGCCAGCATTCATCACTTCTTCATAGAATTTTTCGCCATAACTAACAGGAAAAACACGGGCATGTAAATCCACCAAGTCTGGTAAAGTTTCATTGGTAACGCTTCCAAGCGATATACGTGACGTAATAGGTATTGAGGGCACCATTAGAATAAAGAGAGCAAGAAAAAAAGATAGTTTTTTTTAAAAAGGTGTAAGAGTACTATCGCAGAAGAAGAAAAAACATTGTCTTTTTTGGGGTTGTGTTGACTTTTAAAAACACATTCAAGTTCCTGCAAAGAAAAAACCACTGAATAAAAAGCCAAAGCTTAAAGGGCCCAAGCTTGAGAGGCGAAAAATACATCAAATTTCAGATAATGATGTTGTTTAACTATAGTAAACAATGATTTATAAGAAATGCAATTAAAAAGTAAATATGTTAAATGTGTTTATGTGAAACCTTCTTTTTATATGTGCTGCCGTAAAATACTATTCTTCGCGACAGATAAATTTAAACGTCTAGTTATCTTCTAAAGGTGACTACAACTTTTTCTGTCAATGGTAATAGTATCGAATACTATCGCTGTCAGTCGATGGTTAAGAGAAAAAAAAAAAAAAAAAAAAGCCTGGTCCGCCTATTATTTCCTATATGAGACCTTGATAGTTAAAAAGAAAAGCAACCTATTTTTTTAGGCTTTCTCTCTTCTCTTTTTTTTAAAAAAAATGTCGGTTCCTTCTTTACCAAATATACTTGAGTCGTATGTTCCAACAGAACCAATATCTCGTATTCACGAACAAAAAGATATAGATCAGTTTATTAAAACAAAGGCCTTTGATCGCATCATGACCTTTGTCATGTTAATCAACCAAAGTGTCTTGAAAAAGACGATATCTGATCCTTGCTTTATTTCACCCGTAAGCGATTACTATTACACTCATGTACCACCTATATTAAACATTATACTAGCAAATACAACGTGTACTTGATATGCTCGATACGCTAGATGCCTGGCTTGAAGAGTTTCCACCTTTAGCTAATGCGCAACGATTTGGTAATAAAGCATTTCGCTCCTGGGCTGCAAAGTTAAAAGAGGTAAGAGTCTTCTTTTTTGTTTGCGCAAAAAGAGAGATTTGACGTACTTAATAAACTTGTAGAATTCAACTCAATTGATGGAAACAATTTTACCCACTTCGCTTCATATCGCCATTCCTGAATTATCAGAGTATTTGACGAAGGGGTTTGGTAACGAGACTCGAATTGATTATGGGTCTGGGCATGAACTTAGTTTTGCCGCTTGGTTAGGTGGTATTGCATTATTGGGAGGGTTTGATCAAAGTGATTATCAACCAATTGGGCTGAAAGTCTTTGTGAAGTAAGTTTTTTTTTAAAAAAATAAGGAAAAAAAAAGAAGACAACTTATAAAAAAATTAGGTACTTGGAATTAGTACGTAAAATTCAAACGAAATATTCTTTAGAACCAGCCGGTAGTCATGGTGTTTGGGGATTGGATGATTATCAGTTTTTACCTTATGTATGGGGAAGTGCTCAACTAATTGGTAAGTTTTGTTTTTGATAAATAAAACAAAATAGTTAAAAATTTTACATGTAGATAATGGTAGGTTATCACCAAAGTCAGTGCTAAATAAGGATATGGTAGAGGCATATGCTAGTGAAAATATGTATTTTAGATGTATTCAATTTATATTGCAGGTAAATTGAATTAAAAAGTAAAAAGCAAAACGAGCGACTCATGTATAAAATAGGTAAAGAGGGGGCCTTTCTTTGAACATTCACCCATGTTAAATGATATTGCTTCTGTATTAACTTGGAGTAAAGTTAACTCTGGTATGACGAAGATGTATGTTGCTGAAGTATTAAAAAAGGTGCCTGTAATTCAACACTTTAAATTTGGCTGTTTATACCCTTTCGAACCATAAAAAAAACTGGCTTTAAAAAACCAAGTTCTTCAGGTGTGTTGCACTGTGACTCCATTACTTTTTGAGTAAAATAAAAAATTTCTTTTTGTTTTCTTTTCTTTTTTTCTATCAACTAAAAAATATAAACATTATCCACAATAAAGTACCTTAAAAAAAAGAATTAAAGGTATCCTTTATTTCTCTTATATTTCAATGAGATTTCTTCATGACAGTCATAAGAAAGAGCCATTAGTTGAGTTAGAGATAGATCCTAAACCGGTATTTTATATTGGACCTGCAACAAGAGAAAATCCATTATCACAAATACGAACCAAATTATTAGGCAATGTTTATTTTCGTGACCCAAAAATGAGGTGGAACCGTATCACTCTTCATTTTATTGGTACAGCGGGATTAGATATTACTGCACCTTCAGCTACCCTTCCTGATGATGTAGTATCTGCCACAACTGATCTACAAGAAGCAATTACCTCAACTACACATTTAGAAACAACTGTTACAGTATGTGAAGTAGAAAAGGAATTAATCTTTAATAATCAAACTGTGATTGACTTCGGCCTTCATCTACCTCCTTATTTGCCTCCAACTATAAAAACAGAGCACTCTTTCGTAGAATATAAATTATCCGTCTTGTGTACTGCCGCTGGACCATTCGGGAAAAAATTTAGAGTCCAAAAACCGGTTACGGTCTATCGACATTATTTACCAAGTCCTAGTTCTTTAATACCTAGCGTTGAATTCAATGGTGTAAGAGAATGGTTTGAGTGGTTTGCTGATGTGCCAAAGGCTACTGCAATAGAAGCTGGTGAAGTCGTTATTGCACTAAGGTGGTCCGTAGAAAAAGAACTCGTCGATGTTGATAAAGTTGAAGTTTGTTTGCAAGAATTAGAAACCTACAGGTAATTTTTTTTTTCTTATTGTTGTTGTTTCAAATGTCAAACATATTATTTGACAGATTTCTGGTTGTTGTGTTTTTTTTAGATTCAGCACTAAAAGTGGAGTACATAATTTAACTCCTGTCGTAACACAGTTTCCAAGTACAGAATATATTCCACCTTCCTTTTCAAATAGTTCAGAAACTCATTTTGTGCGCACACCTATTCCATCGAATTCATCGAAATCAATTAGAACGCATCATTTTGATCCTTTTTTGGAGATTACTCATCGTATCAAAATTATTATACATTTCAAATCTTTGATCGTTGCTGCGACACCTGTTATAGTTCAATTTCCTATTATTATAACAGATTTTCCTTCTGATACTACAGCGGATTATTTTACAGACCCCATGTCTCCCTCGCAATCTATATCGACTATCTCTACTGGAAATAGTAGTATCGTCCCGTTACATACTCCGGCTGGTTCCGTACAACCTGGTGGCGATGAGGTGCCCTGTATCGATCTGGAGTTACCTGAATATACTCCTCCTTACGAAAGGAACTTAATTTTTGAATCATAAATAATACTTGTATACCTCTATCTATAAATTTATTAAACTTTATTTCTCTTTATCTCTTCTCATTAGAATTAAAAAAATAAAATTGAGTTCATTGTTGAAAGTCTTTTTTATCATAAAAAAAAAAGCATATAAGTTAATGTATAAAACGAAAGGAGATTGTGGTATTCAAGTGATAGTGTGTGTATACGTATGTATGTATATATTATGGGGTGGTTTCTTCAGGTTTTCTGCAATGAATAGAATGCCACTTGAGACATGTCTTACTTTTTTTAGCTTCAGCAGCGCACACTTGAAGATGAGACGCGTAGGCTTCAGCATTTTCCCATTCAGGGTTTATTCTAGCCAAAATACCTCTCATATTGTTATAAACATGGTTATAATCATCCCAAAGTAATTTACCGACTTTGCCACTATGATTCAATGGAATATTTGTGATTTTCTCTTCAATATCAACAAAACCAGCTTTGGCTAATCTATCTTTTAATTCTTGTGCGATATCTGGAGGTAAACCACGATCAGTCGACATTTTAAGTACTAAAAAAAAACAGGGTTAAATTTTCTCACGGGATATTAGAAAAGAGGTATTAACTTACATATTGATTGTAACTTGTGCATGGCTGGACCAGCTTTTGTCAAATCTTGTACATCAGGCTAATTTTTAATGTGAATAAAACGTGGTTTTTAGTGATAATATCAACATAGATATTCCCTTTTCTTGTATTACCTCTGCCAATTCAATGTAACCACCAGGCTTTAATACGCGAAATAAATTATCGAGTGTCTATATTTTAAAATAAAGACTATGTTAGCGCCTAAAAAAATTGGGTGATATATATCCGTATTTACTTTGGTCCAATCTTCCGAAGTTAAACCTAAAATAAGTAATCTTTGATGGATATAGTCAAAGTAATTATCCTCAAAGGGAACATCTTTTGCAATGTTACTGATTATAAATTCTACATTGGCGGGTTTGATGTCTTCGGGAAAGACACAGGATGCATCAATACCATGAAATGTTGAACGAGGATAGGTTTCACCCATCTCAAATGTCCATGTTGCAGGTCCACATCCTGAGTCTAAAACTACGATACCTTCCAAAAGTTTATCTTTTACAGGTGCGAAATAGTTGCTATATACGTGAGGTTTTTTTTTTTAAAAAAAAAAGATAGGATGAGATAAATGGCGACATGTTATAGGATGAGGTTTTTTTTTTTTACCCTTGAAGAGCGTATCTAAAAATCCAATGTTGTTGATGTACACGATCTACCTCTATTTAAAAGAAAAACTTATAAGATCCTTTATGAACTTCGATCTTTAACTATCGCATTACCAACCATCATCATCGTTGGGAAGAACATAAGCTACCTCAGTATCAGCATGATATCTTCTTCCATCTTTATATTTAAAACTGTAACCGTTGCTAGAATTAGCATTCCTTGTAGAGCTAGTAGGACTAGTTACTGATGAATTTGTGGTATGCGAATCTTTTCTACTAGAGCTGTGGTCTAAATCTCGGTGAGAGCCCTTCGATCCTCGTTTTTCATACGCCTCCTCTCGTTTTGAAAATAGATTTCTTAACGTTGATATAATTCCCATTATTTGCTTTAAAAAAAAATGGAAAAAGAAAGAAGAAAGAAGAAAGAAGAAAGAAGAAAGGAAAAAGGGAAAAGGAAAAAGGAAAAAAG
This sequence comes from Helicostylum pulchrum, assembly GCA_025677825.1. Classification (NCBI taxonomy): domain Eukaryota; kingdom Fungi; phylum Mucoromycota; class Mucoromycetes; order Mucorales; family Mucoraceae; genus Helicostylum; species Helicostylum pulchrum. Next base: position 34,555 of record JAIXMO010000038.1, on the reverse strand, counting down.
GAAACTGATAATATAATAATGTACTGTGTGTAGGCGCGCGGTTATAGCGAGTCTTTTTCAAATTACTTGTTACACTATAATTGAAACATCAGAGAGCGGTGTTTATTTTCGTGTACATAAAAAAACTAATAATAATAAAGCTTACCATAGTCCAATCACCCTAAGATTCCAAGTAAAGCCGAATTTTCACGGCTCGTAAAGACAGTTATTAATGTATACGTCTTTACTCTGTGGACGCCAAGTTAAAAGCTCCTACTTATTTGTACTACTTTTATTATAAAAAACAACCATTGGGTATTCTGTACTACCAACACATAAGCAATAAAAAACAGTAATTATGTCGTGCTTCTTTGTCAGATAAAATAAAGTACTCCAAAAAAAAAGATGGGTCTATTTTTGTTGAATGTGAAAACCAGGTTTACATTTCTTCTTGCATTATTTCATACTCAACATGTATAATGTTTTAGTATTACTTGAATCCGATATTTTCTTAAAAAGATTATCTTTTCTACAAGCATTCTTCATTCTTAAATACAAGCCATACGAGCTTATTTTATTATACCCCTATAATAAGCCGTATAGATTCGTACACCTTACTTTTCTTTTTTTGTACGCCACAACGGACCGAGCTTGTATATTATGTTAAATTTATTGTGTTCACGGTACCAATTTGCGTGATTTTAAATATTTCTGCACACTTGTAAATAAGTTGTATCCACGTACTGTACAATAATAATTTAGACATAATTTATACACAAAACTATTTACAAATATAGTTTCATCTACATATCATTTGGATCTTTCTACTATTCTATATTCGACAGATAAGCGTAATAACAAAGCGTAGTTCATGTAATATATAATCACTTTATGATCTACGTATCTTATATCATAGCGTGTGTGTATACTTCCTTATCTCTAAACTCTCATATTTTCAATTTAATAAACGACAATCCCTTTTTTCAATCTGATAATCTTTCTGCTCTTTTTTATTTTTATAGTTAGATATCACAATGGGTTTCTATTCGACTTAAAAGACGTTTGTCTAAAACACCCAATCGACTAAGGGCTTGCATCGTTGACTTATTTACTAAAATGTAGAGCTTCCATCATTGAATCAGCTTTTTTTTTATTTTGTTGTTAAAAATATCAGAGCATCCATCATTGTAGCTGAATTTAGAAGCTTTCCTCTTCGTATTATTCAAACTATATTATGGTTGTTGATTTTTGAAGTAGCGTTGTAAATTGCGATATTCTCTGTACTTGTTCCTGCAAACGGCGCAGGTGTACTTCTGTTCACCAATAAAAATAAAAGAGAAACAAAAAAGTGGTTTATTTTTTTTAAAAAAAAGAGATAAAATATATACAGCTTGGGTTGATCCATTTTATCGTACAATCTATTTATAAGTACATGTCTACAACTTGTTGCTAGCAACTTATTTTAACACACCAAGAATGTTGTTTCATGCAAGAATTTCAAATAACATGCACAAAAAATTTTAAAACACGCAAATTGGTACCGTGAGCATTGTAAATATCGAAAAGCTCTATAAAGCGGGTCACTGAACCTGTTGAATTATTCCTTTTAAAGTCAATTTGTCATTATATAATTCGACAGTAACCTAAATAAAGGGTAGTGTTCGCATCGAATCAAATTGAATAAAAGTGATACAATGTACTATTTGTAAAGTTTTCTCTTCTTTTTTACAGGGAGACTATTAATAGAGGTGGGGACTACAGATAAACATTGTTGATTATTTAGCTGGCTTCTATTCAAACGAACGCAGGTTTTCTAAGTGTTTAACCATAATTAGAAATGAACAGTGCTTCCTTAAAATTCTTCGGAAATAGAACGTATAATCTTGAATATTTTATATTTGGGAAAAAATAATCGGCGTAGAAAGGAGCGAGGTACCATCTGATTATTCTTACTATGTAAATAATAGAGCGTGGTACCGGGACCATATTGTGTAGTTTTTTGACTGAGTTAGTTTTTAGGTTTTAGGGCACGTACCACCTATATCTCTGTAAGAGAGAAAACGGAATGCATTGAATCGTACTTTTTTACTCTTCCCTTTTTTAAAAAAAATAATATACATATTCTAGTATGTACAATACTTTTGTTAGCAGTCAAAAATAGGTGTAGTTGCTAAATTTGGGCAGGCACAATTAAATCTGTCTCACAAAGCTGATATTTTTTAACAGTTGTAAAAAAAAACTTACAGTCGTACCGTGTAACCATCATAAAGGCGGTGTTCTTAAAAAAATACCTCACTGTCACTCACGTTAAGCACGACCATCTCCTTATAAACAGAATTTCCTTTCCAACATGTATACAAAAATATATCCTTTTATGTTGAACTCGATTACATAAAAGATAGTGTAATCAGATATATTAAAAATTACGTAATGCTATACATAGTCAAACCCTTTTATTTTATTCTTTTCAGATGTTTCGAAAAACTGTGCTACGAAACACCAACTAGAATGGCAATAAATTAGTTACTGGTGACAGTTAAGTAGAAGCTTTGTTAGTGGTTGCTTCCATAGCACAATTTTCTAAGCGGGCCATAAATGTTGTCAAATTTCCCCATTCAGGTTTAACTGTGGCCATAAACAACCTAAGGTTCAAATAGCATTGAATATAGTCCTCTCAGATCAACTCACTCACTTTACCGCTATGGTTTAAAGGTAAATGTCGATTACATGTATCGCCATCAATAAACCCCGTACTCGTCATACGGTCTCTTACTTCATCGTAATAGTTGCAGACATATAGTGAGAAAACATCATTTTATCTACGGTAAAAAAACGCACGAGTCTGATATTTATAATACACATGTGGTTTTAAAGTAATACGCTTGCTAAGACCAAGCAATTTTTTTCGTGGGCATAGTATCCTCTGCCATTTTCCAATACTTGGGGATATTTTTTATGGTTACTTAGCTTGATTTTATATCTGCATTTATAAGGGTATATGACTTACAAAAGATGCGGCAGAAAAAATAAATGAAACTAAGCATCAATTTCAATTTAAATAATACTCTCTTTGCATTACGTGACCGCGATGCGTTTAGGCATACACTCATATATTGCTGGTGCTAAACTTAAATTGTAATCAGAGAATTTATATATTCTTTTAAACCAATTTATTGTGGTAACCAAGGTATTTATATGTAAACAGAATACTATAGTATTGTGACACTAGGTATAATTCGCGTATATATAGAGCGTACCTTTTTTTTATCTTTCTGGATTTCTGTACCACCACTACCCATTGAAATAAAAGCTTTTGAAACACTAAAAAAAAGATGGCTTTATTATAAATCATGGTATTATAGTCTCTAGTTGAGAGGCTTTTGGGCACAAATAATATGCCATCCAAGACTAGTTTCTTTGGTCTTTGCTTCGGTGGCACATTCTCCCAAGAATTTTTCATATGCTTCCAAATTATCCCATTCAGGATTAGACTTTGTCATCATAGGTCTAATATTAACATATACATGATAGTAGTCGCTCCTAATTTAAATAAAGTAATTTGAATAAATAACTCAAGTTTAAAATCTTCATATAAGTGGTATTTACCAGATCAATTCACCACCTCGTCCACTGTGGTTTAAAGGTAAAAAGTCGAGTGTTTCTACTGCATTGACAAAACCTGCCTCTGTAACACGGTTTTTAAGCTCTGTTGCGATGGTAACGGGTATATCACGAGATTCCATCATTTCTGCCACTGAAATTTTTTTTGTATGAATATCTGTATGTACTCATTAAAACATAAAATAAGCTACTTACACGCAACGTGAACCTGTACCAATAAAGGACCTCCGTTGTGCAAATCCTTGACATTTGGCTACACAAAGTCCGTTAATAACATGATACTCACGCTTTTTTAATTACAGCACTAACCTCGAGAATCTCGATATATCCACCAGGTTTCAATACACGAAGTAATTCTGAAAGACTCTAACAAAAAAGAAATACAATGAATACGGTACCAACATTTATGATGAATAACTCAATTTACCTTCTTCCATCCGCCATTGGTTAAACCAAGAATAAGTAATCGTTGATGGATATAGTCAAATGTGTTGTCTTCAAAAGGGAGAGTTTCCGTAAGATTACCAATAACAAACTCGCAGTTATCAGGCTTAGATTCATCAGGGAAGAAATTTGAGATATCAACACCGTGGAACTTGGATTTAGGGAAGTCCTTGGCCATATCAAGCGCCCAAGATCCAGGTCCACAACCGGAGTCCAAGACAGTGATACCTTCATCTAATTGTTTTCTTACAGGGGCCCAAAAATTTCTACAAATTATTATAAAAAAATCAAAAAAGGGCAAGAAAAAAATAGGACAACTACGAAACTCATCCACTTCTTACTTCTGGAAAATGTATTTAAAAACACGGTGTTGCTTCTCTAAACGACCGCACTCTATTGTAATATGTGTAAGGTTGATGCCGTATTTTAATTTTTTTCAAAGGGCATGACTTACCGTCGATATCGTGTGGAAGAAGATAAGCAATCTTTTCGTTGTCGTAATACTCTCTGCCATTCTCCAAAATTTGGATGTGTTCTTTGTTATCTTGAGCGCTCATTTTTATAAAATTAGTATCAGTTAAGAAAAATCGGAAAGAAGAGAAATAAACTAGGCGGAAGTTAGTTTCTTAAATACTGTCATATTCCATTATGTGACCATTCTACTTGCAACGTTTTAGCTTAAAGGTATATGTCGCTCGTGTTATGGTTCGATAATAAATTTAATCCATTCTCCTACAAATTTAAGCTGGAGTGCTTAATAAGTTTATAAGAGCATCCCCAACGGTCGTGTTGTTAAGTTTAAAAGCCGACATTATTTTTAACACGAATTTAACCAACTTGTTAACTCTCTTTTGGGACTTGTACAACTTCAAAGAATAAATTTCTGCCTTTTTTAGACTTGTGCGTCCTAAGAAATAAAATTCGCAGTGCTTAAGTTATAATTTTTTAACTTTTAACAAGGCAGCTGCTGCGCCAGGAAAAGTTAAACTCCCTTTTATGGTAACTCGTTTTAGCTTTAGCACGACCGTTGGGGACGCTCTAATAGGTTTATTTGAGCTGGTTTAAGGTGACACTGTCTATAAAATGTGTACCTAAACTGACACTGAAAAATTTCGGGAGGGTTGCACGGCGCAACAATAATCATGAGGCACAAAAATTATGCCAATTAAACTGGGTTCCTTGTACTCGTTTCAGTAGTACAGTGCTGTATGTAGAACTCGTACCCTTCCAAATAATCCCATTCTGGTTATAAGACAAGTTCTATTATTCAAATATTCATGACGTTGATAATACTCGTCCTGAATATTAGGTAAAATGGCGAGAGTATGCATTATAGAATATTTTTTTTCTGAATATTTATACAAAGGTAATAATTAATGAGTTTCTACGGAAATATTATAACCTGACTTTTCAAAGTATAATGATATATATTGGTAGGTATACCACGAGATTTTAAAATGGTACACTGTGAATAAACCTTTGGAATATAAATATTGATGAATTAGAATAATTCCTGACATTCTGTGTTCACTCCATCGAGGGACGTACGCTGTGTTTATCTTTTTGTTTTTATGAATCATATCGTGAAGGAAAGGTACATCTTTTCATATGTTTACAGTAGTAAACTCAAACAGTTCGACATATCCACAGAATTTTGATGTGCGGAGTAAATGACTCGAAAAGATGCACTGCCTGCCAAAATAAAATAAGTAATAATAAAAAACTCACTTAGAGCATATTCAGTGTAATTACATGTCCAAGAACTTCGAGGTGGTCAACCTATATTGTGGGGCTTTGAAACCCTCTCTCTTTGTCTCTTGTGTCCGGATGCTTCAATACCCTCAGGAACAGCTTTCTCAAAACATGGCACTCCATTAGAGATATATATGTTTTTTTTTTGTAGTGGCAACTTTTTAATATTTGCTTGGTTTATTAAACGCATTTTCACAGGTTTTTTTTAGGTAAATATACTTTTATTTTATTATCTTCTTTGGCATCAACTCTTTTTCTTATAGTAAATTACTTTTTAAGCTGTCCCCAAGTAGTGTATAAATGGTAAGCGGTGCTATGCCATACAGTATCGCCCTCAACCATCTTCTCTTTTTCTGTAATTGAAAAACATAGCTGATGGATATTGGTTTGCTGGTTGGGTTGGGGGATTTGTGACCGACATTTATGCCGGTCTTGTGCCTCTGAATTAGAGTTCTTACTGAAAAATCATTTGTGTTCGTAATTGTAGGAGTGGTCTTTGGATTGGAAAGTAAGAATATGTAGTATTTATAACTAGTTTCTTTTTGCGATGTAGTCTATTATACTGGTAAAATTGATCTACAATTACTTTTGGGACTTGAAGTACTCTCTTCTTCCCGTGGCTGCTTGTCCTGTTAATAGCAAAATATTTTTACTTTGAACCAAGAGGAGTACATTTTATTTTTATTAGTACTGTTGTTCAATTAATATTTTTATTCGAGATATGATAGCATTGTCTCTATTTATAATAACTAACGCATATTATGGTCAATAACAATGTCGTCCATAACCTAAAAATCGCTTACACATGAGAAATCACTGCAAATTTTAGCAGTTACAATGGGTTTTGATTCCAAGCTCAGGTCCAGTGTAACATGAATATCATTACTTTAATGCGAAATATTGTCATATAATAAACAGGTACTTGCTTCGCGTTTTTTCATTGCATTTGTAAAAATATATATAATGTCATTTTTTCTTAAAGAGAAAGCTATATTTTTATGATGAATAGTATAGACTAATGTTTACGTCGTACTACTATTACCTCATAGTATACATTATTGAAAAACTTTAAAAGAATAAGGTTTAATATATAATACAATGGGTAAGATGTTATGATTTAATAAGTTTCTTTAACTTCTTCTTTAGGAGGTATACGATCCATATCGCCTTCAGTGAACTCGGTATTCATTGATTTAATCCACTCTACTTGAATCTCAAATGGACCTTCTTGACGATCCATTAATGAAATACCTACTGTCTTTACTTTTTGTCTAAACATTTCAATTTGATCTTCTTGAATCATACCATTATTTGTTAAAATAAAATCCTTGAAAGGAATCTAATTTAAAAATAAAATTCAGTCGTGTTTTAACTAACTATCATTCAATTACCAATTTACCATGACAGTTTCCCATTGCCCTGGTGTACGTAAGAATAATCGATGTTGAAATAAATCAGTCTTGACAACACCATCAGTTTGAATATTAACAAAATATTTTCTTTTATCTCCTTTGACATGTAAAGCTAAATAACGAAATAAACTGGTATCCCAACAAGGTGTGCCAAACATAGTTTGGTCTTTTGGTTTAGTACGCATAGCTGCGTACCCACTTTGCTTAATCTCTCGATTAGCTGGAAGTTCTAGCGAGATCTCTCCGTGAAATTTGCCTACGCCTTCTGGTGTTATTTCTAAACTAGCTGTACTGAAGCCTCCAATATCTTTATCGCAACCAACTGCCCATTGTGAAAGATCTTTTTCTGATTTTAAGGCTGCCATTGGCATTTCCTTTTGCCAACCGCGAAGGCCGTCCATATTCAAGGCTTTTTATAATAATTACTTTCTCGGTTCTCAAAATAAATAAATCTGGCGCTTACCCTTTAAACTTGACTCTGCTACTTCAACTGCCGTTCTACGAAGTAATGAAAACATGACTTTAAAGAAAAAGAAAAAGAAATACAAAAAATAAAAAACGTGTTTAATTTAACCCTGGTTGGTGAAGACGACGATATAATCTCCGCTACATATATAAAAAAAATCATGGCAAACCATTTAGGTTATAGAAAGAAAGGGAATGAAAGTGGCGGAAATGTATATCCAAATATTTGTGCCGTAAAAAACGGTAATTTCCGTCTGTATTGCTTCTTTCCTGTTTGTTTAGTAATTACTTTTTCTCATTTCTTTTTTCTTATTTAAATCGTTTTCTCTCTATTTATTTTTTCCTTCATTTTCTTAAAATATCGAGTTAGGGTAACGAGTTTATCTCTTTTTTTATTATTATTGACTATACGTTATGCAATCCTTCAACTGTTTGATTTATAGAAAAAGGCTTTGATTAACCTTTATATGATCGCTGTATGTCTAGAACTTGTGATTAGAAAAAGTGAAATCTCGATTTTTGATTGAAAGGTTCGATATGTATACAAGAACCTATGATCTTTACACAGGAAAAAAAAGTGGTTTATGCATTAACATATATTTCCTAATCGTATTACCATAAATAGAAAAATTTCGAAGAAAAGCCAGATCACTGGTTTCGATAATTGTAATTTCTATGGTCGCTTGCTAAATCATTTAGTTCGGTACCTGACTACAGACACATCTCGTAAATTAATAGAGTAAGATGGTTAGCCGAGTTTTTTATATAATAGTGGATATCGCATCAAAAATAAATAAAAAATAACACAATGTATTAAAGAGGAAAGTTGATCTTTTTACTGTATACAAGGTGTAGTAGAAACAAAAAGCTTTTTTATTTCAAAATAATCTTTCCGCAATGGCCATAATTTGCTTCTTGTATGATACAAGTTTCAGTATCTGGACAATCATTTAAGCCTACAATGCAGGGTCTTCCCCCTTCTGTCGACTAGAGTTAGTATATTTCGAGCGAATACATATAGATGTACATATCTTACCAAGTACAGCTGCAGCTTGGATATAGGAAATAAGACAGACAAACATAGCCGTAAAAATAGTCTTGTAATACATATTTGTATTATATGTATATGTATAAAAATATGAAAAAGAGAGAGAGATTGATAAAGCCAAATTTTTATTCAACTCGGTTGTATTTATATAATACGTATACAACAAACAAATATCATTTTTTTAATATCATATACACATGCAAAAAAAAAAAAATGAATATCTCTTTTTTTTTATGTTTCACCTTTGACCAAATTATGCCGGTACATAAACACGAATGATCGATTGCTATTTCAACTGTGTTAACCAAAATGACGATGTAATCTCTCACTCTTGACCAGCGTCACGTTTTATTTTTATTTTTTATTTTATCATTATTTTTACTCGACGCGATCTTTGATCATTTCAATTTAATTAAATAAAAGCTTAAAAATACTATCAAACAATTACTATTCCAGGAAAAACAGTGCAACATTTAATTGATTTCATTTATAAATGTATAAGAAAAAAGAAAAAGACTTGATAGTTATGATCTTAGAAGGGTACATAGACATATATATAAATAGCAATAGATCTTGGCTTCTATCATTGTTGACTAATTTAGGTATACCGTGTTTATTACGGCTATGGGTTCGTAATTCATGGCTCTTCGGAAACTTGCTGGGGCGTTGTCTCTCTATAAAAAAAAATGGAGTTCATCATATATTAGTTGGGGCGTTAATATCTCGCTTCACCAGTACGCGGCATGCATTGCAAGAAAGGAAATAGAAGACGCAGATATTAATAGCTATATCCCTCTTTACGGTTCTAATAGAAGAGTGTATACCTTCGTAAATGTCACATATGTTAGTATAATATGTTTTTTGTCAATCATATGGCTTACCTCCCTAAAAAAATTTATAGCAATGATTATCTTTGAAATCATCTCTTTCTTGTGTATGAAAAAAAGGCACTCTTTTAAATAAATCCTGTTATAATAAATCATTGGTATCGGAAACAGCCTATTGGTTTACAGCAAAAAATAGTTTATTTCTCTCTCTCTCTCTCTCTCTCTCTCTCTCTCTCTCTATGCACGCGTCTTTAACTCAATACTTACAATATATATCCATTAACGAGTTAATATATTATTTATTATAATTACGCTTTTTTTTAAGTAAAATAATTTTAAAATATTTTAAACTTTCGCAAGTAATATCAAAATACGTTGGATGTATAGTTTTTTTTTTTTTAGATAAACCATTTTTAATACCAATAAAGAACCTTCTACCTAAAGAAGTTTTCACCCGAATAAAGCATTGTGGCTCTTGTTGAATTGAATCAGACTTGTTACAATTCCTAATGATCAGATCAAAGTTTATATCTGGCATATTGATTTTTATATATCGACGTTTATCTGTACCCCATTCGTCTTCGGCACATAAACGAAGCTGTTTAAGGTTTAGAATAGAAAAAGAGGGCCTACGGAGGTATTTAAGGTTTCTATCAGGTTCTAATATGCTAATTGAAAGAGACTTTGATTCAGTATGGATAGCATAGGGTATATATTCTCTATGACTAATTATAGTTTCTTCTAATGTAAGTTCTTGTAGGACACATTATAGGAATATGAAAGGGATATGATTCACCACACGAAGGTTTGTAAAAGCCATATTCTGCTACCTTGAGAGATTTAACATTATATGGTAGCTCACTTATTACATTCAGTTGATTTACTTTACACTGTACTGGATTAGTATACACTTCTATCGATGTAATATTATTTTCTAATGTGACTAATGTCCTAAACGTAGAGCTGCCAAGTTGACGACATTTAAAATGAATGTGTAAATTTATTTTTGTGTTTATCTTTCTTGCCAATCTATAAGAAACTTTCTCCAAATCTTCTCTTAGTAACTTAAAAGTGACACTAACACTTTTTATAGTGTATGCTTATTGTAATAATGAAGCCACCATCTCGGTTGATATAATAGAATATTTGTCTCCGCGGGGATGAAGTGCAATAGTTAAATCTTGAAGTTTTGGAAACTTTTGCATAATATAATTTAACTGTATATCACTATATAATGCATTCCAATAGCAATCTAGTTTATATATACCATTACGTGGATGAAATATGTCAGGGAACACTTCTTCTATCTTTATATAATTGTACGTATTCATGTATGCTATTATCGTGCTTGGTTCTACGCAGTTATCAATGATACTATTATAATAAGTCAAACCATGTTTGGAAAAGTAAATAATTTTCAAAGCTCTTACATTGAAAAATTCATTAATACGAGTAACAATTGTATAACTTTCATAAACGTGTATAGTATTTAATACCACTGCTGTTAAAGTTTTTTGAATAGTAAGACAGTAGATGAATATAGCCGAAAATTCATTTTATTAGGTTCTGGTAAACATTGCAAGTATTTTAATCGACCTTGATAGGTCGCACTATTAAGTTTGGGCCAAAATAAATTCTGTTATGTTGGGACAGTTTTTTGAAAGCGCATGCATCAACGCGTGACCATCCCAAACTACTGGAACCAATTTGCTTCTATATAAAGAAGCTACATCAACTGACCTAAGAATTAGACCTAACTGAGGATAATTGGTGATGGCAAGCGTATACCAGTCGCACTTTTCTTCTGAATCGAGAGTATATTAGTTAAGATGATGCTGCGCGCCATAGTTTACTGGTAATTTGACATTGTAACAAGTCTTTTCTCCGCAAATTAAATGCTTAATACTTCGAAAGGTAATTGGCTCATTAAAGCAGTATTTTTTTTTTCGGTTTTTAATAGCATTTCTGTTCTTTGTTGGTTACTCTTTACTTTTTTTATCATGTAATCACATAATATCCACTTTCATTTCATATTTTATAATTTTTTAAAATATTAAGCTATTAATATACCCTCTTTATATTATATTTTATTAATTTAATGTTGTTAGAACCAAAAAGGGAATACTAAAAAATCCAGCTATGTGTTCTACATCTGGTATTATCATCATCATCGCCCCACAAGACTCGAAATCCGTTCAACCGTAAGCAAATAATATGAAACGATAACTGTTTCTTAGCATTACTAAAACGATGTCCACTTATAGAAATCAATTCATTTTTTTCTACTACAAAAAACAATTGTTGTGTTTGAGTTTGTAAGCCAATATAATAATGAGGTTTGTTTTCCAATACTATATCTGAACAAGTTATTAAATCAAAATGAGTATAAGTCATATTAATTTTAACGTGATATATATCGTCTGTTCCAAACCATTCTTCGTATCCAAAATGAAGTTGTTTAAGGTTTGGTAGATTGTAAGAGAGCGATTGTAAAAATTCAAGTGGCATTTTTGGTTCAAAAATAGAAAATCCAAACGAATTTAGGTGCATATGTTGAAAGGATAAGTCGTAAGACGATAACATAAACAATGGGTTACAGAATATAAGCTCTTGTAATGAGGACATGCTTCAAGAATAATTCGGATCCAGTTTTGACTACTCAATATATAATATATATCTGATAGTTTTGAAAGCATACCGAAAGTTCCCCAGATGCTTTCTACAGTAAATGAACGGATTAAATAACCTGATGTTGATATAGTCAGTCTTGTAAATTTATGGTTGTTTTCACAAAATGTGTGTAGATATATATTAAATCCAACTTTTCCAACTGTAATCCAAACTCTACTGTTGGAATGGTAAGTATATATTTGAAGAATTCTTAAGGGTGTTAGAAGATATAGGCTGTGTTTCTCTATTGAAACTTTTGCCTAAATAAGGATCGTATAGGATATTGAGGTATTGTAAGTTTGGTAATTTGTATATGATGTATTTTATTTGATCGTCACTTTTTATTGTCTCCCAATTGCAAACTAGTTTATTGACATCCGAACTTTTAGAAATAAATCTATGAATGATATTTTCTTTTTGGACTTGACATGTTATATGATTCAAACGAACTGAAAATGATTTCAGGCTTCGACATTTTTCGATTAACCTATCAAAGTTATAGAATTGTAGGTCGGTATGATGTCCAATACTAAGATGTTGTAAGTTCGAAAATTCTTTTATATGATCAAGTACAGGTTGATAAGTTGTTCCGGTACTCCACCGGCTAGTTATCATGGTGTCGTCTGCATCGCATAATAATAAAGTAGTCAATGAGTTTTTAAAAGATAAAAGGGTACCGATATAATTATCAATTTCAGCAACTCGTGTGATAGATAATGATTTTAAATGAGCCAGTTGTCCCTCTTTAGCTGCGTATATGAGTGGACCCCAAACGTTACGACCAAGATCCATAACACTTAATTGTTGTATATTGGGACAATAAAATAAAAATGCACTTAATAAACTATATTTATCCCGTAATTCATTATGGTCTGTTTTAGAAAGGTGCTATTGAACATCGATTATCTTGAGGTAATTTGAAAGTCTTGGGTTATCTACAATGGTACGGATGAAAGGATTAGGCGCGTACCATGCTAAAGTAATATTGGAATAAAGAAGTTCTACAGATGCTTCGTAATAGTTCTTATTGAAAAACTGGCACTGTAATAAGCCAGTGTCTGGTAGATATTTAAATATTTTGTTTAGGATTTCAAAAGGAAGATTGATCATTTTATTAAAGAAATACTTTTTTTTTAGTTTCTTCTTCTTTTTTTTTTTTTTTTGTGCTTTATATGTGTATGTATAGATTACACATTTAAACAGGTTATTATTATATCAACAACATAGGATTTTTTCATTTTAAAAAATAGGAAAAGTCCAAAGATACGTCGTCTCTTTTTTAGCAAGAGAAGGATCTCTAATTGTAAGTTTAAATGTATTCAATTTATGACAAGTGATATCGAAATAAAACTTGCCAGAAGATTGCGTGTAGTATTGCTTCGTGATTCTAAACATTCCTTTTTTGCTACCTGTATAAAACCTTTCACTTACCGCAGTATTTATTCTAATATAGCATCTTATTCTATTACGAACGATACCGGAAGAAGATTCGCCAGACCAGCTTAACATGTTTAATCTTGCGTTTGGCATATTCATTTGAATATTGCGATCGTTATTTAATCGAAACGTCTTTTGATCAATTAAAGAAAGTTGTTCCAGGTTTGGTAGGTTTAAAGAAAGTCGGGTTATGTAGTCAAATGAAACGTCACAACCTTTAATGCTCAAAGTAATAAACTTCAAATTTTCATGTTGGAAGTTTATAAGGCTGTATAAATCTATATCGACGGGTTTACGGCACGTTAAAGTCTGCAGTGAGCGACATGATTCGAGTATCTGATACAGCTGACGTTCATTAGTATTCTTATTTATATCGATCGATTGAACTATTCTACCTATCTTCGATATAAAATCAACATGATATGGATAAAAGAAATCTTGTACAGGTGAAAAATAAAATGTTGTCAAATCGTACTCGAAATTGACAACTGAACCGTCAAAGTTTCGTTCCAAGTATTTAAAATCTATGCGGATATGAGCACCAAAGCCTGTGGTTCTCATAATATCTATCCAGGTTTTCACCACATCGCGTTTTTTTAGAGCAAATTCTAATTTTAAGTTTGGTATGGTTAGGGTATGTTGGAAGAACTTGACCATTTCTTCGGCAGATACTGAGCTGTTATAACTGTTTTGGCTGTAAGGACCCAATGACATAGTCAGGTTTTAAAGGTTGGAAAATTTTTGAACGATATATTCTAATTGATAATCTTGGCTTATAAAACCCCAATCATAAACAAGTGTATGGATCTCGGGACGAGGTAAGACTACGTTAGGTGTTAATGTTACGTTAGGCGGCGTAGGAATAACTAAACAAAAATTTAATGATTGAATTGATTTACAACTTTCAATAACCGTATCAAAATAGTCAAGCTGTTGATTTTCATAAAGATTAAAGTGAAGATGAGTTAGGCTACAAAATTCATTTATACGAGATAGGAAAGCTTTGTAAGAATTTGATTCGACTGTTGAATTTGATTCGGAGCGAGTTCTTCGGTCGGTAAGAGTTAAACTGGTCAAGGTATTTTTATATGATAAGGCGCAAGCGATATAGAGATCAATGGTTATAACAGATGATGCTGGTAACACCTGTAAATTAGCAAAGGATTTTCTCTGGGCTGCAGAGTGCATATGAGACCAAAATTTAGAACATGTATCTCTTGCTAATATTTCGATTATATTGGGGCAATATTTGATTAATGCTTCTACAAGGTTACAGCTATCCCAAAATTTTATATCTTCGTATGTAGCAAACATAATGCCGACGTCAATTGATGTAAGGTAATTTGCTCGCTCGGGTGACTTGGATATACTAGTAGTGTATCGTAAGACTCTAAGGCAGGAGTTAACAGTAACCTTTGAATAAAGTAATTGTAGTGAAGATTTGTTCCAATTCTTGTTTACAAGTTGACATTTGGCTAAGTCATTTGGAGGTAAGTGACTGAAAATATCGAGTAATAATTCGTCAGGAAAGCAATTCATTTGGATATAGAAATGGGAGGTTTTAAAAAAAAGAATTTTATATGTTTATATATAGATTTTTTTATTGTTCTTTATTTAGGGTGTAAAAAATCGAATATTCTGCTTCGTTCCATTACGCATGGTCTTTTTATTATATTTAGATAAATAAAAAAGAAGCCAGTATAAACTGCTACTATCAACATTTTAAAGACGGTATAGATTTAACGGTCAGCATATCTTATTGAAGTGAAGATAGAGGGTTGCAATGTAATTATGGTAAATTTAAGTTTAAAATCTCGGAGCTCTTTACAAACAATGCAAATACGTAATTGAGACCTAGGACTTGAATAAACATGTTTTGAAATAGGTAATAGACCATCTGAATTAACCATAAAGAATTCGTTTTTTGAAAAGGTTTTTACTTGAAGGTAGCAACGTATATTTTGATCCATCAATTGAGTAGGTTTAGTTGTATAGGTCCAAGTTATCAAGTCAAAGTCTATATTTGGCATTTCAATTTTGATTTGGCGACGAGGATGCTCAATATGTTGTTGATACCGTATAGTAAAATGAAGTTGTTTGAGTTCTGGTATAGTTGGGGCGAGCTTCTTGAGGAATAACACGTACGGTTTAGCTTGATCGATCCCGACGGAAAGTGATCTTAATGGGAAATAAGCATCGTATACTGTACGAATTTTTTTAATGGTAAAGATAGTATCAAAATCAAGCTCGCGTAAGACTGGACACAAGTCTAGTACTTGATATATATAGTCGGTATTTCTGTATGTCTTGCTGAGTCTATCACAGGTACGTAAACAATCTTCATTTCTTACTTGCAATGAACCAATATACGGGCCTGCTTTCTCTAAAAACTCTTTACCTGGCAACTTTTCTTTTATATAAATGTAATAGTTTAAGTATACGGTGGTTTGGTCTCTTTTAAATCTGGTTGCCGGGTTACTAGAAAAATGAGGACTCTGTTTTAGATCGAAAATCAAGCGAACATCGTCATTGACACCTTTTATTTCTGCAAGCTTTTCCCAGATAAAAGATATGCTTTCTGGACTTAAAACCAAGGTGACATCAAATAATTTTATGGTAAACGTATATTGTAAGAAATTGATAAGAGTGGTCACTGAAGGAGGTGGACTTGGTAAATATTCTATTCGATTATGGAGATTTTCTATTCCTAACCCTTCTTTAGAGTAAAGCGAGACGGACAAGAATTTTAGTGCGGGAAACTTCTTCAGGGCATAGTTTAATTGGTTATCGAAACCTATTAATTCCCAATGACAAACAAGCCTTTCAGCATTATTGAGTGGTCGAATTAATAAAGGTGGGTCTTGTATTACAACATTGTTATTTCTAGGATCTGCATGATACGTATAAACGCGACGATTTGCATAATCTGCACGAACTGCACATATACAAGCTTTAAAGTATTTTTGATTAGAACAATGATTGAGTAAGGTATCGTAATGACTAAGACCACAATTTCTAGACCGCTTAATACATATAGTGGTCAATCTTTTGAATTGTTTGAGATGAATAATAAGCAATTGGTATGCTCTTGTATTGGTTGATCCTTCGAATATTAGAACTTTTAAAGTATTACTGAGAAACAAAGCAGCATTGGCATAATACGCAAAATCTGAAACGGAAGGTACAGGTAAAAACTCCAAGTATTTCAATTGACCTTGATCTGCTCTATAACAAACTTGGGTCCAAAATTCTATGGTTGGTTGTGAAGCTGACAACTCTGTCATGTTTGGAAAACGGACAAGTATTTCGTAATTTCGAATGGACGAGTCCGTTGGTTGATTAGAAAAATAACGTCCAAAGTTAATCAATTTAAGGTACGGAGCTAGACCAGGGTTGGCGGACGTAGTAGCTATATATCGTTCGTAACAAAAGTCTGATCTAATTATAACTTTAGAGTAAAGTTGTTTTAAAGAGGCTCTACTCCATTGTCTACTTGTAAGTTGACATTGTAACAATTGCTTCGTATCTAAGTGACCGAAAATAATGGCTAATACTTCGTTAGGAATCATAAATGTAGAAAAGGGGGAGGGTAGTTGTCATTTTTCATTATTTTTGTTGTTTCCCTTTAAATAGAAAGTGATGCTGCGCTTTTTTTTGTGGTTTTTTGTTTTGTTAAAGCAATTTTTCTTTATTGATATGAAATCCAAAAGTAATATTTTAAAGCATTGTGTTTTTTTGTTTCTTTTTGTTTATTGATTTAATATACGCAAATGTTTCAAAGTAGTGATACGCTTCTTTTTAACAATTAACAACAAAGATTCCTGGTCAACGTATGACACACTTGTCATTTCCATCAATGAAATATAAGTCATTATTCATTTTATCAATAGTTGACCATTTATTTTTCGAATAAAAAAGAATGTAGAAGCGTTTATATGTATATAAAAAAAAGAAGAAGGGTGTTAAAAAAAAAGAAACTTGGGTCCCCATTTATGCGTAAAATTATTTTGTATAAAAAAAAAGAAGAGGGAGGAAGAGGAGGGGGGGGGGGGGGGGGGGGGGGGGGGGGGAATAAAGGGGGGGATGAAATTTAACGATTAGAAGACAACAATTTCCTTGCTTCTAATTCCATTGTATGTTTACGAGATTCATCTAACCCTTTTGACCAACCTGTGGTGGGTGATTGGATCCAGTCTTTCCATCGATTCGTTGTCTTTTGTACTGTATTATTTGAATGTGGACGAACAAAGGTGTCTTCAGAACCAACAATATAATACATGTGGTATGTCTCTTGGTCAATTTTATATTGTAGCTTTGAGCGAACGAATATTTTGTTCAAGTGTTCGTCTTGAGGTCTCAGGTTACTGTATATTATATTTAGTTAAAAAAAAAAACTTTAAAAAATACGTATTTAGACTTACCGAGTTAAAAATGTAGGCTTCATTTTAGCGGTGTCAATACCTTCTGTTGTGTTCACCCAATCCATATAACTCGCAACGTAGTCTTGGTACCTGTCTTCAGCTGTAGGTTCCAGCATATAATCATCTTTACCAATTAATTGAATGGTCATATTCTTAATCTCATTATCCTATATAAACCATGTTAAATTTATAATAACCAGCAAAAAAACAAAGGTAACTTACAAAATTAATCTTGTAAAGGTTTTCTTCTGATCCAACTACATCTTCAGCTCTTAACCTATAGACGGATAAGATTCTAGGCGACATGGATTCCAGTCCTTTGTCACTTCGGAAGAGTCGAATCAATTCGACAGACTTAGGATCAACAGTGATTGCTTGAATTTGTTTCACCATGGAATGAACAAGTTTATCAATTGTGAAAATAAGATAAGCATCTGTAACAAAAATGTATCGCGTATGTTCTTCAAATACTTGCTGATCAATGTCCCCATCAAAGAATTTATCAATCATTTCCAAAACTGCGTTGTAATATCCTTTTGATACATCCACATCTAAATTTGTTTTAGTATTTTTTTTAAAAAAAAACAAACATTTTTTTTTTTTTACCGTCAAATCTGCTGCTGTATAACCCAAGATCGCGTGCTACCTTATTGACACGTTTACCCATATTGGGATGTTTTTCCATTTCTGTATTGATTTCACGTAGTTTACCAAGTCTTTCATAAAGCATCTACTCATTTTTTTTAAAAAAAAATTAGCCTATTTCTCTCTCACTCTTTTAAAAAAAAACTTACTTCATAAAGTCTAAAGAAACAATAAAATGTAGTGTTACAAAAGAAACTATACAAAACTCTCTTCTTGACACCAGGAGCAATAGCAGCCGCTGCTGCAGCAAACAATTTATCGCCGAAAGCATCTTCCTGTGTAACAGCGGAGACAGTGGCATCGGTCAAGGTAGAAATGACTTCTGCAGTTAAATCTCTGCCGTCATTTTCTTCAGTCTTGACTTGTACATCATTGGAGACAAAAGGAGAAGGGGATCTTTCAGTATGCGTATCTAACGCGTTTTGGTTCTTTGTCAAGACATCACGTAACAAATCCATTGTATGTTCATCTTCGTGATGATTACGCGACGATCTACCGGATCTTCTACGTGACGGAGACATGGATCTCTTTCGAGGGGATCTACCAATATCTGATTCTGATTCATCTGTATTTGTCGAATGGTTATCATCATCATCTTCGGCCAAATCATCTTCTTCCATATCATCAGCATACTGCGTCATGCCTTCCGGTACAACATCATCTACTTGGAAACAAAGTGGGATAAAAGTTTGAATAAAAGTTCTAATCTTTTCTCTGTCACTACTAGAGTATCCAGATTGTCTATCGATAAATGAATATATAACTCTTGTTACGTCTTTAAATACTTGAGGATCCTTAAATTGGAATTGGAATTGGAAGGGTTCTTTGGTATGCACGGATTTTTCACCGCGTTTCATCTTTTTGTCGTGCTGTAATTGTTCGATTTCACTGACCAAGGCTTTTGGTGCCATCGCTTTTCGGTCGTTGCTCTTGAACGTGATGCCTTGGTAGTCTAGTGCTTTATAAAAGTTTTTGGCGTCTACTTCTCTCCATATTTTATTCCACTCGCGCTTTTTTTTTAAAAAAAAACCATTAGATTAAGTTTTTCCCCGGGGATATTAATAAATAAACTTACTTGAGCCCGCTTCCATGCTTCATCTTTTTGTTTTAACCGTTTCAAAAGAATAGGAACTACTTGGGCCGGATTTGAATACAGCA
Organism: Helicostylum pulchrum; assembly: GCA_025677825.1. Lineage (NCBI taxonomy): Eukaryota > Fungi > Mucoromycota > Mucoromycetes > Mucorales > Mucoraceae > Helicostylum > Helicostylum pulchrum. The sequence continues at coordinate 14,676 of JAIXMO010000038.1, read as the reverse complement.
ATTCAATTATTTCCGTTCCTCTTTCTTTATCATAGACCTTTTTAATGATGCGTTCATAGATAGTAACAGATTGACCTCCTAATCCAGGACGTAATCTAAAATTGGTTTTTTCTTCAGGGGTCATGGTTTCGATACGATGAGCGATAGGTTCTAATAAGGCAATCACGTTCAAGTTGGCTTCGATGTTCATGTTGTAATCGTAACGCTCTTCTTCACAACGGTGCATGGCTTCTTCGTATTGACTCTTCTTGGATGCTACAAATCCGTCGTCTTCACTGGCCCAGATTGGGTGGGATACGTATTCGTCGTTAAGTACTTCCCAAGCAATTTGGTCTCTACCAGAACAAGGCTGAGCTTGCCACTACGTAAAAAAAAAAAAAAAAAAAAAAGTATGAATAACTCTCTTCCTCTTTTGTTTGTGTATGTGTGTGTACTTACGTTTCTAGGAACACATCGATAACTAGGACTTTGATCCGTAGTCTTACAATGAGCAAGGTCGGGTTTTGGCAAAGGATGTAAAGGCTTTTCAATAGGATGTTCCTTTGGTTCATATCCAACAATACTTTTAAACCAATCAAATAACTCCTTATTGTTGCCGATAAAGATGGATACTTGGTCAATTAAACTGTCCAAGTCCAAGATTTGTTGTGTGTAGAGGTTTAAGGTTTTGAGGAACTCCTCGTAGGACGGTTTGTTACCAATGTGTTTCCGGATACGTTCAAAGAGCTCGATTTCTTCTGTGGAGACCGAGGGACGGATTGGGTCGAAAGGTGAGTTGGGGTAGCTGTATGGGTCACGCATTGGTTCTTCTTTTTGATACGGTTTTGCCTTTTTGTTGGTCTGTGTATTGTATATAAGTTAAATTACCCAAGATAAAATAAATAAAAAAAAAACTTACGTTGTTCGCTCGTTTCTTTTTGCCGGGATTAGGTGGAGGAGTACCAATTCTTTTTGAACTATAATAAGTAGGTGAAATGGTATCAAACAAGACACTGGCAGGTTGTCCTGTAATATCAGGTAAAAATTGTTTGAATTCGTCTAGTAAATCCGGTGCGCCATTAAACAAGAATTGAACATGAGCATAAACCTATATTTTTTTGGTAAGTATACACATATATATATATTTTGCTGGGGGAGTTTTTTTTTTTTTTTTTTTTTTTTTTTTTTACTTCTTGAATAGGTTTTTGATCTTTTTGATAGGTTTGAAGTATTTCTAAAAATTGTTTATAGATTTCTGGATCACTAGAAAATCGGTTCTATATGTGTATAGAGTGTTATTAGTTATAACATGTTATGTGTGAGAGAGACAGAATATATATTACTTTGATCTTGTTGACATAGTTAATAGCATGATTAAACTCAACAGGCGATCGCTTTTCACCAGGAGGAGGGCTATTACTACTAGGTGGAGGTGGAGGAGGAGGCGGTAAAGGATGTTGAATTGGCAGCTGTTGCTGTTGAGGTGGTGGTGGAGGAGGAGCAGGATGATGATAGGTAGGTTGAGACATCATTTGTTGCTGGGGTGGAGGGGGAGGTGGAGGCATATGCATTGAATTTGGCATATATGGATAGTAGGGTTGAACATGTGGACCATGATTGATTTCGGGATGATGAATTCTGCCTGTTGTAGTTGTGACACCACTTGGTGTTGTGACGGTTATTAAGTCGGGTTCACGAGGATCGTTTGAACATTCGATACGATAACCAGGTGGAAGAAATGTATTGAATCCTGAAATAAGTGTTGGATGACCTTTGAATAAAGTTGATACGCGTTCGATTACACCTGGTGTATCAATGCTATAATTATTATTTTAATAATACTGCTATTTTTTTTTAAAAAAAAATGTTAAAGATACACTTACGCTTGACTTTTGAAATCTTTCATGATATCTAAAAATCGATTATAAACGTCGGGTTGATCGGAAAATCTTACTTTGACTTGGTCAAGATAAGTAAGTGCATCTCTTACGTTTAAAGGACGATATCCACCGTTTTGAGAAGAGGGAGAAGTGGTGGTGACAGGTGGTGGTGGTGGTGCTTGTGGTGGAGGTGGTGCTTGTGGTGGCACTTGTGGTGGTGGTACGGGTGGTTGTGATGGTGGACGGACAATACTTATTCTACGTTCGTTATAAGGAGGAGTCGACGTACGTGAAGGGATGGGTGGTAAAACAGAATGTTCATGTGTATGATGATTGAAAGAAGGTGAAGAACTACGAGAGAGTATAGAAGGTAATTCACTTACTCTCACTGGTGTAGGTGGTCCTACAAACCCTGGTGGTGGTGGAAGATGATGAGCGTAAGGTGAAGGAACTGGCACCGTAGGTTGTTGCTGAGTGTGACTAACAGAAGGTGACCTTTTATATATTTCCCTTTCGTTAATATATACATGTATAAAAAAGAAGAAAAAAAAAAAGAGGTGTGTATGTATATATTTACCGTATATTAGGAGGTGGTTGAATAGGTGAAGACATGGCTTTATGTTTGGTTTATTCTGTCTCTCTTTTTTTTTTTTTTTACAGAAAAAAGGGTAAAATTGTCGAATATATATAAAGCAAGAGAAAGAGAGGGTAAACTTTCAGTTCCTTCTTTTCGCTTTAGGAGTGCGAAATAGCGCACACAAGCCACACTTGAGCAAAAACTTGGAAAAAACAACATGGTTTAGATGGACTGCTTTTAGTCTCATTATCCACAATGCTTCTTCTTGGTTATGTACTCTCTCTCTCTCTCCCTCTCTCTCTCTCTCTCTCTCTCTCTCTCTCTCAATAGACATTATGTTACAATCTCTTTTTTATTGTATTGTTACTTTTTTACGCTTGCAAAAAAAAAAGTATCCATTCTCGGGTAGGAAAGATACAATATACTACTTCTGTGTCGGAGTAATACCGTTTTCATGAAGGGTTTGAAAAGTGTGCATTGTCGTTTTCTCGTACTTAAACAAATAATCCCCGCTTAAAAGATATTCGGAAATGTCTTTTTTTATTACAATAAAATAGTCACACAAGGAAAAAAAAAACGTAAACAACATACCTTTCTCTTTCGTTTGCATAATATAAAATGTCATCACAACCATTATTAGAACCAACGGGTAAAAGAATTGCATTACCAGTTAGAGTCGAACCCAAAGTATTCTTTGCCAATGAACGTACATTTCTATCCTGGCTCAATTTTACAGTTGTGTTGGGTGGATTAGCTATGGGATTACTTAACTTTGGAGATCGAATTAGTAGATTATCTGCCATGCTGTTTATTGTTACGTCCATGTTTGTTATGCTGTATGCCTTGTATACTTTTCATTGGAGAGCTACAAAGATTAGAAATAGAGAAGCTGCTGCGTACGATGATAGGGTGGGTCCGACTGTGTTGTGCATCTTTTTAATTGTAGCAATTGGGTTTAATTTTTATTTACGTATGATGAATCCTTCTTGAACTGTGTGTAATAAAATTCCCGTTAAAATAAATTGCATTATTGTGTAACGTGCACACCCAAAAAAAAAAGAGGACGGTTTTTGAAAAAGAGTTTATAAGGTCAAAGTATCAATTGGTTGAAAGCATGCGTGTGTATGTGTGTTGTTGCCGTTGCAGTGAAGCAGTGCGAAACGCTTGATCTCTCCTTGCCCATTAAAAACTTGCTTCGCTAGTTTATTAACCCTTACGCAAATAAAATAAACGAAAGGGCGATATATAGTATACGTAAAACTTAAATTATCTGTGAATATATACATACACATACACACATAGCTTACAGTCATTATCATGCACAATTTGGAGTTTTTTGACAGAAGCTTGTGTGACCCTCCCATAAAAGTTGAGAAAGAATGACTGTGTTTCTATTTTGTTACTCGAATCTTTTACCGTGTCTGGCTAGTGCATACATTAATATTGTCATTTTACGAGGTCCTTTAAAACCAAGAATATTTGGATCCTATCATCATTTTTACGTTTAATAACATTTGACAGATAGAAAAAAAAAGAGAATTAATAACCTACGTATAAAACTGCCCCGAGTTCTTCTCTGATAGGCAAACCCTTCTTTTTTCGTAGTAACCATTTCTCTCTGTAATAGGTTTTTTACCGTGTGAATAGATGACAAAGGTAGTGCCCAAAAAGTTAGACCTGCACAAATAAATTCTTGTTTCCAGTGTAAAAAGAAATATACACTCCCTTAGTAAGAGCATCCGCAGCGGTGCACTTAAATTTTCACTTAATAAGTGATCGCAAAATAAAATCTAAAAAATCTACTATTTAGTGTATTTATTTCATTCAAGTTCATAATTATTTACAAGAACTTTTTTTTTCATTTTCATTTTATATATAAACCCCCCCCCCCACAAGTGTTAACAAGTGGGGTGCCCCTACCGTTTATGCAGGGGCGGTTAGGATGGTAATCACTGCACATAGGTGGCTAATGTCAGAGCTATGCTTAAAAAATAACATGAGCCTATTAAAGCTGAAGTTTTTTCAGATTGAAAAAAAGTCACACGTCCTATCTCGAGACACTTTGAACGTCGTTATCAGAGATAGTGCCTGGAAATTTTGCTTAAAGCACTTGTTTGACCTTTGCAGGTATCCCCCTTTGATTCCTTGTCGAATTCTGATCCTAACCATGTGCGTAACATGATATTTTGCATTACTTTTGATAATATTGGTATTACCATCCATAAGGCGATATCAGTTACACACAACTAAAAATTAATTTCAACGAAAGAAAACGCGTAACTACAAGTACTTTGTATTTCTATGGCAGGAAAGGGATATATCCAGATAGATAAAGCTTTTTTTACAGAATAGTCAAAGTTTACTACTAGCTCATTCGTCATACCAAGCCTCGTACCTTTTGTTGTCGTTGTGGTAAACATGCTTTCCACAAGCAAAAAAGAAGTCTTGGACTCAATGTGGTTATTATCCCGCTGCCAATATTAGACCTTGCAAGTTTCCTCCCCTTTAAAAAAAACTATTGTTAGGCTACTAATACTTTCTTTTACTTTTTTTTTTCGACGTACAGGTACAGGTCGTATGTCTCACTTTGAAAGCTATTCGCGAATTCAACTGAAAAGTAAACTCAGCTCTATTCATGTATCACCAGCATTGAAAAAATATTGGTATAGGTGGTATTATATTGATGCTTAGACCACCCCAAAGGGAAAAAGATAATAACTGTTGTCTTATGTTCAATGATACATTGTACAGATTCGTACCAAGGACACAATATATGCGAAGATTTAATCGATGCATTCAGTCGAATACGTTTGACAGCTTAACCTACAAATTAGAAAAGTGGTGTGGTGAAATATTCAAGAAAAGGAAACCTTCTTCTCATTATTTGTTATCATTCGATGCGATTAGTAAGTACTATGTACTTTACTGCAACAGCTTGGATCACATCCAAGTTTGTTCTGACTTGCTATTAGATGTGATTGAACATGACGTTGGAGATATTACAACAAGGTTTATTACAAGAACTAAAATTAATGAATTGAGATCAAAAGTAACCTATCATCATATGTTTTTTCGTGATTCATAAAACATCGTCATATCAAACAAAAAACGAGAATTCACTTCTTTGGAATCTTTTTTACTCGGCAGCAATTTTGAAATGAATTTTATGCTGCTTAGTAAGGCACCTATCTGCCTTTACCAACAATATCCATATTAAACATATTCTATAGAACGTATTTGTTTGCTCGTGCTCAAGTATAAATTACTTTTTTTTTTGCGCATTTCAGTGCAAGAAGGCAAAATAAATTATGCAAAAAGGGAGGAGGGGATAAAAATACATATTTTGCATGAAACAGTGCTACATGTACAAATTAAAAAAAAAGAATTACTCGTTCATTATTACTTGAGCAATAGTAATGACTCAATATGAATACCTGGTATATCCATGCATTGTAAGTAATACAGAATAATGCTGTGATTTCTTACGTAATGTGTAGCGTAAAATGACTCACAGTGTATATGATTTTCTCCGCCCAACTGGAATCCATTAAAATCCTGTACACCGAACCTTTTTTTTTAGTTTTTTTTTATTTTTTTTTTCATTTCTCCTCTCCCCTTTTTCTTATTATATAATGAAATCTCTTATCAAGACACTCATTCATGAACCAACAGAGTTCTTACCAGAAAATGCCGAAAGAGCCATTGACGAAATTATGAAGGGTCAAGCAACACCGAGTCAAATCTCGGCTTTTTTAATCGCGTTGAAATTGCAAGGTAAAGATAAAGATGCCAAAATTGTTGCGGCATGTGCAACAGCTATGCGTAGTCATGCTCGTTTAGTGCCTTATGACGGGTACCAGCACTTGAATGGACACGTAGTAGATATGGTTGGTACTGGTGGTGATGGACATGACACATATAACGTATCTACAACCGCGTCAATTATTGCAGCAGGAGCAGGTGCCAAAGTAGCAAAGGTAAAAAGTAACAACAAAACAAAAAGTTTAAAATTTAACCTTTTTTTTATACCTATAAAAAGCATGGTAACCGTGCGGCATCTTCTAAATCCGGATCAGCAGATTTAATGGAAGCACACGGCTGTCAAATTGCCAAAGTTGAACCAGAGCAAGTAGCGGGTATTATAGATCGTACAAACTTTTGCTTCTTGTTTTCACAAACGTATCATCCAGCTATGAAACACGTGGCTGCGTTACGTAAAGAAATTGCTGTACCTACCGTGTTTAATTTGTTGGGTCCAATGAGTAATCCTGCTAAACCTACGCGGGTTGTTGTAGGTGTACATTCACCACAGATTGGTGAGTTGATGGCCAATGCCTTAAAGTTGACTGGTGTACAAGAAGCACTTGTCGTATGTGGATCCGAGAATTTAGACGAGGTAATTTACCTAGGGATTTTTTTTACCAAGGGAATTTTTGTAACTGAAAAAAAAAAAAAAAAAAAAAAACGTGTTTTTTTATATAGATTAGTCCAGCTGGTGAAACCAATGTAATTGATAATATATGCAATACGTGTATATACACTAAACAAAAATCCCATTCTTTTATATGTGTATATAGTATTGGAGAATTCATAGTTCAGGAGATATAACAATGGGAAGTTTACACCCTACGCGTGACTTTGGATTAAACGTGCACGCATTATCTCAAGTCAAAGGAGGAGACTGTTTTGAAAATGCTGAAATCTTGAAACGATTATTAAACGGCGAATTACCAAGAGATGACGCTATTTTAGATTTTGTACTATTAAATGCTTCTGCTTTATTAGTTGTATCTGGTATTGCTACCGATTTTAAAGATGGCGTTGAAAAAGCGCGTGAATCGATTCGTAGTGGAAAAGCAAAACGTGTATTAGAATCATTTAGATTGGAAACCTTACAATAATAAAATTATTTTAAAATTGAGATAGGATTGTAGAGATATTGACACGTGTATGGTTTAATTCGTTGTGTTCAAGTGTTACATATGCGTCACCTAATAATTTGATTAGGTCTTGTCTGTTACTGCTAGTGAGTGTGAGCTCATCAAACGATTGAGCGATGTTAGACACTGTGGAAGGACTGAGACCGTACAGATCAAAGTACTCGGTGCCTAGCAGCACAACAAATGATTGGTCGGTTGCTACTAGTAACTGATTATACTTTGTACAAGGCACATTCTTTTTTTCAGGGCACAAGTTAGTTTTTATACTAGTAGTACTACTACTTTTTTTTTATTTTGCACTTACAATACTGGCTTGAATGTCGCTGGTGATGTTGATACGTAAATGATGTGGAAAATATGCTTGTATAACACGATGATTTGAGATCGACAATTGTTCTAAAAAAAGACATTAAAAAACCTATTTTTAAATTAAAAAAAAAGACGTACTAGTCCAAGTGACATCATCGTCTAATTTCCAGCTAATTTCCCAAACTTGATTAGCAAGACAATAAACTTTTAAATCAAGTTTTAATTGATCAAACAAGATATCAGGTAATAAATCAAACGCATAATAAAGATGTATTATTTGATCTGGTTGTACATTTGCATACTTGTTTAAGCTCACTGTCTCTGGTATGTACATGACTGGGAAGCAAAATAACTGGATCTGCTGCTGTTGTATGCAGTTCAACCTTAATTTATACCGGTTAGTACTAGTACATATGTATATATGTGATTTACTTTACTTCGCTGCCACTTGGATCCATATCCTTCCTGATCGTACCCATCCTTGACAATGTATTAGATTAAATATGTTTGTACTAGGTTCACGTCGTATTATCGTAGTTTGATTATTATTGGTGGATCCACCACCACCAATGATAGGAATCATCTCCAGTTGATTACTGTTATAATCATTTTCTGTTATTTGACTTGCCTTATTTTCTTGTGTTAAAGAATTAGCATATTGGTTTTGTAACGTTTGTCGAGACTCGTGCAGCAACGTTCTTTTAGTCGACATCTGGGAATGAAGGCGGGTAAATAATTTTATTTTTTATTTTTTTCTTCTTTTTTACCTTGTTTAATAGCTCGGCTTTTTGTGCTTGACAAGCATTTAGTTTCTTTTGAACAATGCTTAAAGCATGTGTTAATTCTTTAATGTTGCTCATTTGTAAAGAATTAAAAAATAAAAATAAAAAAAGACATGATGTGGTGACATGTTATGATTGGCTGGATATAAAAAGTCTGTGTACAACGGAGATTCTAATTAAATAAAGAGGGCAAGAATTCTTTTTTTACCTTTTGTTTCTCCTTTATATATACTTTTATTTATATATATAACACTTCATCTCTCTCTTCTTTTATACATTTACGCTAATCCTTTAAAAAAATGAAAGCTCTTATTCTTGTTGGTGGTAAGATGAAAAAGAAAATAAAGCGCCTGCTTATCTAAAATAAAATTTTGTTTGTGTATAGGCTTCGGTACTCGTCTTAGACCTCTCACACTTACCCTTCCTAAACCTCTTGTTGAGTTCGCTAACAGACCTATGATTCTTCATCAAATCGAAAGTCTCTCCAAGGTAAAAAAACCAAGAAAAAAAACGTTATTCTTATCTCTATATGGAAATGCTAAATATTTTATTTATTTTAGGCTGGTGTTACAGATATTGTCTTGGCTGTTAATTATCGTCCTGAAATTATGGTAGCTGCTTTAAAAGAGTATGAACAAGAGTATGGAGTCACAATCACTTTTTCTGTTGAAACTGAACCTCTTGGTACAGCTGGTCCTTTAGCTTTAGCCAGAGAAATTCTTGGTAAAGATAATACTCCTTTCTTTGTGTTGAATAGTGATGTTATTTGTGATTATCCTTTTGAACAAGTAAGAGATTTCCATGCCTCTCACGGAGACGAAGGAACTATTATTGTAAGTTATTTTTTATATGTGTATGTGTGTGTTTATGTGTATGTAATATTGACGCGTTCTAAAAATAATTTAGGTCACTAAAGTAGACGATCCTTCTAAATACGGTGTTGTTGTCAACCACAACGACTCCTCCAAGATTGAAAGATTTGTTGAAAAGCCTCAACAATTTATTAGTAACAAAATCAATGCTGGTATCTACCTCTTCAACCCCTCTGTATTAGATCGTATTGAATTAAAGCCTACATCGATTGAAAAGGAAGTGTTCCCCGATATTGCTAAAGATGGTCAACTTCATACATTTGATTTAGACGGCTTTTGGATGGATGTTGGACAACCAAAAGATTTCTTAACCGGTACCTGTCTTTACCTCAGTCATTTATCAAAGAATAAACCTCAAGAGCTCGCTAACCCAACCTTGGACTATGTTCATAAGGGTAATGTAATGGTGCATCCTTCTGCTAAAATTGGTAAAGATTGTCGTATTGGTCCTAACGTAGTCATTGGACCTAACGTGGTCATTGGTGACGGTGTACGTCTTCAACGTTGTGTGGTGATGGAAGGTGCAAAGGTAAAAGATTTTGCTTGGGTTCAATCTAGTATTATTGGTTGGCATTCATCTATTGGTCGTTGGTCAAGATTAGAAGGATGTTCTGTTCTTGGTGATGATGTGACCATTAACGATGAAATCTATGTCAATGGTGGTTCTATTCTTCCTCATAAAACTATTTCAGTTAATATTACTGAACCTCAAATTATCATGTAAATAATATATTTAAAAAAAAAAAAAAAAAAAAAACTTTCCACCCCGTAATAATCATCACACACACAACACAACACACAATTCATACATTTTTATTTTTTGCTTATCCCCTCTCTATCTCTCTCTCCCTTTCTCTTTCTATTTCTCTCCCTGTCACCCTTTTTTATTTATTTACAATTAAAAGAAAAAATCATTTAGTTGATACAATCCAAGGATCAGATTCAATATGTGACGCTTTCATACGTTTCAAAGGATCTTTTACAAGTAACTATTTTTAACGACGAGGTTAATTAATTGCAATAATTGATTTTTTATATAAGGTGTGTGTTACCTTGCTAATAAACGATTTAGCACCAGAACTCATATTAGTATCAAACACGAGATTTACTTTGGTGATACGCTCGTATGTTCGCTGAGGGTTTTCTGCTTGATCAGTTGTACTAAAGGGTGGGTAACCTGCCAACATTTCATACACAAGCACACCAAGTGCCCACATATCAACAGAGTTCGAGTGTGGTTCATTCTGGATCATTTCTGGTGGTAAATAATCTAATGTTCCACAAAACGTATTTCGTCTAATCAGATTGTAAACAGATTAAAAGATTTGATAATTATTCATTTCCCTTGTTTTTTTTACCTTGGCTTGGGATCAAAAACTGACCAGCCAAAATCAGCTATTTTTAACATGTTGTTTTTATTCACCAAGACTATATCAAAAAAAAAGTTAAAAACGTAGCTCCAAAAAAAAAAAAAAAAAAAAAAAAAAGTATTCATTGTGTGTGTGCTTACTATTCTCTAATTTAATATCTCGGTGGATTACACCTATATTATGCATATATTTCACTGCGTCTGTTAATTGTAATATATACTAAAAATAATATTACAAAAAGTGAGACCATTATATCCCCCCAACAATAAAATCATGACTTACTCGAACAACTTCAGCTTCTGTAAATCGTTTCTTTTCCACTAATGCCGAATACAGATCTGAAGTACCACAATATTCCATTACTAAATACACTCTATCATCATCATGAAAGTATCCATATAATCTAACAATATGTGGATGACTTTTTTTGTTTTGTTAGTATTTCTTTTTTTTTTCTTTAAAAAAAATAATAACTTTTTACTCTAAATGAACTTGAATTTCTATTTCTCGCTTTAAAAATGATACAACATTGGCAGCTTGCACTTCTTCCTTTTTTAATATCTTTATTGCCACAGTTTTATTCGTACGTCGTTCAACTGCTCTCCAAACCAATCCAAATTTGCCTCCTCCCAAGTACTCTTCAACCGAAAAGTCCTTGATATTCCAAGACTTTTTTCTATTGTTTTTTCTTTTAGCTTAAGTTTTTTTTTTTTTTTTTTGAACAGTTGTTACTACCTCGATAAAAAGTCTTGATCAAGTGCTTGTCTCATTTTATTATCAAAGTAATTAGGTGGTGAATAATCAATACCATAATGTCTACGAACAACAGGCGAATCCATATAATTCACATCGGCCAATGCATCCTCGGATTCTAACGCCATTTGTTGGTAGTATTGTGTACGTCGTTCTTTGGCATAACTTATACTGTTTGGGTTATGGTCTAAATCTTGGGCCGTCAAGTCTCTTCGTGGTGTATAGTCGACGTATTCAGATAACGGTGCTGTTATTGGGTTCGTGTTGGGTCTTCGAACAGGCGATTTAAATATTTCTTTTGGCATTTTAAATGAGGAAAAAAAAGGGGGAGCGAATTTGAAAAAAGAGCGAGTAAAAAAAAAAAATTCAAGTGACTTTTTTAAAATGTATTATCGGTCAGTCTTATATAGTCATTGTCTTATAAAAACAAGCATACCACATTTAATTTCTAACGTAAAAAGTATGAGAATACGTCTATCAGGGTAATTGTCATTTTTCAAAAAAAAAAAGTTAAAACTTGTCGTTTTACGATATTAAAGATTAACGCGGATTCTACGGAGAAAAAAAAGTTGTCTATCCTCAAATAGGGACAGCACAAAACAAAATAGCGCTGTCCTAGGTGCTACAATTTACTCAAAGGTGGACTCAAACAAAAAATTGCCGCTCTGTCATGACGAAAACAAAAGGGTGTTACACTGAGTTTTAACTGCTAAAGTATATATGTCCCGGGCAGCCTCCTTCAAGGTGTCAATTGTTTATTGCATACTTTCTATTTTTAAGCAAAATAGACAAGCAAATAAAAAAAAATCCCTCTCGTTTTCTCGAAAAGTTTATCCCTCGTAAAATTCTAGCCTTTTTTTTCCATGTTTAATATCTCGCCTTACATAGCTAAAGTAAACAAAAAATTGGGTTTTACTTGAATTTTGTCATTGCTAACTTAATCTAAATAGTATGTGCGTGGTTTACATGCCAATGAAGAAAGCTTTAAAGTTCCTTATAGCCATACACAATTTGGTGTAGTACTAATGGTCGATGTCGTTGGTAAAGCCATGACAAAAAAAAAAAAGTCTTACTTGTTTACTAAAACCTTGAATTATTATATAGGATTTAGTACCGTAAGATACCTAAACATAATAGATAAAATTAACCCTCATTAGTTTAATTTAAATACTTAGTTAACTACGCTAGCCCAACAAAAAGGTGATTCTGGTGCTGAAGCAATTGCTATGGAAATCGGAGCTTACATGGGAGAGGTAACACAACATGAAATTCGGAAACTTTTTTCTTCTGACATTTTTAGTGTATAGTGTATTCAAATTATCGAGTTTTATGGTGGCGATGTAGTTAAAGTAATAATTAAGCTTTTAATACGAAAAGAGAAAATATATCAATAACTCGTATATATAGTTTTTAGGTGACGCTGTATTGGTTTGTTTTCAACCTATTTCAGATGAAAGAAGGAATTCAGGAGAAACAGTATATGGCATGAACGAAACTGAAGCTTCCGAACGACAAAAGAACCGATTAGTTCGAAGAGGAATCGAATGCGGACTTCAACTATTAGCCAGATTATCGCATTACCGAGTTTATTTAACTGCAGAAGAGCGATCAAAGCATAGAACTCTTAACGGAAGTAAAAAAGAGCGTAAGAAACAAACCATATTTGATGCCATGACACCTTGTAAAAGCTACGAAAGCAGTACCAATGTAGAAGAAGAAGAAGCAAGTTTAAAGAGTGTCAACATACCAAAGGGCCTAGATGAATCCAGCCATATATCTATCGAAAATTTGATGCCGGCATTTATGAGACGACGTAGAAAGAAAAATAAAACTAGAAGATTAAGCAATGCAAGTGACTTGTCCGCAAGTATGATGTCAGAAATGACAGACACTGTAGACTTGGAATTACATATGGCATTATCCTGTGGAAATGTCGTCAATATTATTTTAGGTGACCTCGACCCTGATGCCGAGCACCCTGAACCAAGCTCTTACCCTCAAGTTCGATCCGACGTACCCAATGCTACCAACACCAAAACCGTTCTTGACGAATTCTTTCTTGAATATCACGGTAGATTAGAATACACGATCGGAGGAGACGTAGTAGACTCGTTAGACGAAGCACTAACGCTTGCCAAAGCAGGAGAAATGAGTATCACTCCAATTGTATACGACATTATACAACGCCAAGCCATGAACTTGACATTTGAAAGAAGAAGACGATTTTTCGTGATAAAAAACATTACTGAAGATATAGCCCTTCGAAAGAACAATTATACTCACACATCACCACTTCGAAAAGGAAGTACCGCTATAAACAACAATGTACAATTTTTAAAGACTTTACCAGGACTTCAAACTAAAGCTAGCAAAATGACAATCGAGCCATTAATTCCTCGTATTAGAAACACTGGTCAAATGAATCTACCCATTGAATCAAATAAGCTTTACATGAAATATATCAATCGAAGTGCCTTATATAGAATGCAAAATAGTGTAGACGGTAGTTTACCTGCTCAATTTCGTGAAGTAACCATTATGTTTGTTAGTTTAGGTAAAACTGATGTTCAAAAAAAAGAAGGTTTGGTCAATGTTCAAAAAGCTGTAATGATGACAATTAAAGCCTTGGTAAAATACGAAGGTATGCTTCAACAATTTGCAATTGACGATAAAGGTACATATCTAAAGTGAAATATATATATATATATATATATAGAACATTTTACTAATGACAAGTATATATAGGTGCTACTTTACTGTCTGTTTTTGGGCTACCTCCCTTATCTCATGAACGTGAAGCTGTATTTGCAGCAAAAGCTGCATTGGATATACGGGACAGTTTTCGACAAGTAGGCTTTCAAGGGTTCGCCATCTCCCTATCAACGGGTATTATTTTCACAGCCGTCTTACCGCAAGGAAGTCCCTATCGTCGTGACGCTGGTATCGCCGGTGATACCATTGTAGTTGCCGTACGCATGCTAAAATTTCCATTTTCCAAAGAAAACGTCGTTTGCGACTCAGCAACTAAAAAGCAAATTGGCGGACTATGTGAATTCCAAGACTATGGAGAAAACTTTGTAAAAGGAAAAGTAAAGCCAGTTCATATATTTGGTATTCAAAAGTTTGGACCGCCAGAACGAGACAATCGAATATCTGTGTTGAGTGTTGAACGCTGTATTGATTTTATCGGCTACAAGTTCGAGATTGAAAGAGC